>VZRZ01007174.1:140589-165117 GCA_013398175.1 Climacteris rufus | reverse complement strand
GGCTCCGCCGGCTCCCCGAGCAGGGACAGCCCCCGCCGCCGCCCCGTGTCACCCAGCCGGGGCCACCCGCCCGCTCCCCGCGGCCCGGAGCATCCCCGCTGCCTCTCCGCGCTGCTCCTCCCGCCGAGCGGGCCGGCGGCTCTGCCCGGTTTGAAGCGGGGGGAAAGAGGAGAAAGCAATTCCAGCTTTTCCTAAGCCTGGGCTCATCCATGGCCCGGCACACACGGGTGGAGCCCTTGCCACGAACACAGCAACGCAGGAGGCTGGGCCAGCAGGGCAGCCCCTCTTCAGGGTCTGGCAAAACCCACGCGTGCTCCCTCAAGCTTTACACCATAACCACACGCTCAGGGTTGTGGTTTACACTCTTTATGCTTAAATTTCCCTCCCGGGCGTGGGATGTGGTCGCCCATGGACAAGGAGGGGCTGCGTGCCACCCAAGGTGCCACCCTGCACCCGTGCCAGTGTCACAGCTCTCCTGCAGCTCACACACGGCTGATGAGCATGCGGGGTCCAGTGACGAGTCAACAGATCTGTTTACTCACAGCAGTGTTTTGTTTGACTATTTTGTTTTAATTTGGCTAAAGTAAAAGGATGTTTTGATTCTGCTTTGGTTCAAGGGGAAAAAAAATAGGATGTGACTTATGCCTGCTTTTGTTTTCATGCCAGCTTCAACCCCACACCTATTTTAAAGCTCCCAGGTTTCTTCCTCCACTTTTTAATCATGCCAAAACCTGAAGTTACGGCAGCATCTGTTGAGAGCAGCTTGAGGAGAGCTGCAGGGAGCCTGTGACACTTTGCTTTTCGGCCGGACAGAGATGTAGGGAAGGGAAGCAGGATAAGGAGAAAGGGATCCGCAAAGCAGGGCAAAATAGGGAGGTCACTGAGCTACAAGATAAAAGTGTGGGAGAAATGAAGAAGGTTTTGGCTGGGCCATCAAGCACTGACTGAGGGGCTGCTGGAGAGCACAGTGGGCAGCTGGCACGGCCTGAGGGGGGTGTGAGGGGAATACTCAGCCCTGGGATCGGGGAGAGCCGAGGGATGGCCGCTCCTCACGCAGGTCAGCCTCACGCTTCCTTTCAAAACAAGAGCAGCTCTGTCTGCAAATGCATCCGTGTTTGGGCCGTATCTAGGAAGCAACTGATCCATCTGCTCTTCCACTTAAGAATATGGATGATGAGAAAGTGACTGGCTCGGCTCCAGCAGGAGCAGGAAACTCCCTGCTCTGCTCATTGTGATGTGGGGAAGCGTCTGGGAGGGCACCTGCAGCCCCCGGAGCAGCTTTGTGACCGGGCATTTCCCGGGGCTGCTGCCTTAATCCTCAGGGCTTCTGGCATTCGGATGGAGAAGAACTCAGCCCAGCCTTGGAGATGCCAAATCACAGTTCTCTGGGATTTGGCTGGGAGTATAAAGCTGTTTATCCAGCTGCTGTAATCAGAGAGGTATCAGGAACACAAAAACTATCGTGTGGAAAGGTGAACAGATTTCCGGCTTTTGCAGTGTTAGGTGAAAGCTCAGAAATGGGGCAGAAAAAAAAGTTTTAATCCTTGTAACTTCTACCCCAAAACTGAAACCTTTCAAGTTAAGCCTGGGGCAGAGAACCAACAAAGTTTTACTAAAAAACATTCTCAAGAGCATGATAAATAGATCTGTACAAGCTCTGGTTGCCTAATCATTCCTGATTTCTGGGGTTTCTAGACAAAATCCCTCCTCCCTGGAGTTGAACTCAAAAGATCTCAATACACTCAGCTGGATTTTCAAAACTTTTCCTAAGACAGCTCCCAGCTTGAATTTGGAGATCCAGAGGGTTCCTAATTTAATATCATTTGCATATTGGCCTGAAGACATCACAGAGAACGAAATGCCATTACCACAGGTGTGGAGGCTGGAATTGGGCAGGCTGGTTTGTCCACAGGGGCACAGCAAGAGCAGCTGAGCACTGCAGAGCAAAGAGCTGAAGCACCAGTGCATCCCTGTCTGAGAGGAGCTCCCCGAGTTCCCAAACCAACATTGTGAAACAGCACTTGTGACGTGAGATTTCTCGGAGCAGCTTTCAATGTTTACCACAACTGATAAGCAAATAGCAACCCCATGACTCCTCTGTGGCAGCTCCCACCCAAGATGGACGTGATGCAAAGAACCCACAGCTCAAAACCTTCAGAACAGAAGCTCTAAGAACAGGTTGAAGTTGTTCCCTTTCACCCTCTGGAGAAGAGCCATTCCTCAGATGTTTGCAGCTCCACAGCAGCTGGCAGCAGGGTGGCTCCCTGGCTGCTGTGCCAGGCAATGTCCAAAATTCTCCTCCTGCTGCTGGGAGGTGGCCAGACCCAGGACCACCTTGGATCAGATCAGATGGGCACAGTCACAGCTTCACCACCCAACCCCAGCCTGCAAGAGTGAAATTCTTTACCAAGGCAGGACCAGCTTAACGTTCCTTGGGCTGTCACAAGGGTGAAGCTGTTCTGCTCACACTTTGCTGGGTACTCCATTTGTGCACACTAAGGTCTCACAGGTCAAAGGACTTGCTCCTGTCCTTAATGTGTTAGAAAGTCTGTCTTGCCCAGTATCCTGTCTCAAACAGAGCCAGGAACAGACACTTACTCAAAGGGAGTTAAAGAGAAAAAGCAAAGTCTGCACAGACTTCCCTTGGCTTCGCCTTTTGTGTGCAGAGTTCCTGGAAGTCAATGAGGTCAGGAAGTTGAGGAGCCCTCCTACAAACACATCAATTTGTTGGAGCAGCTTGAGTCTCACTCAGAGAACAGCCAAAACCTTGCATCCCTTTCTAGGATCAGGGTAGCACCTGAGTTCCAGCAAACATCAGCACCTTGGTATGAAAAGTGGACTTTTAAGCACTTTTGGGTGCATTCTGACAGCTGTGTTTTATTGCAACAGTTTTACAAGCAACTGCCACAGCAGCATCAGCCACTCCATCTACTGGGGCATCACCACACGAGCTCTGTTACCCTGGAAATGGGAATTATCAGTTCCAGATTAGGCAGAGCAGCACTGGCTGAATCGTGGCCTCAAACCCCCAGAGACCTGAGAGATTTGCCTCAGCCATTGCCCCCATATCTCTCTTTAGGACTGTGGTATTTGAGCAACTTTAAGTTGCATTTCTTCTCAGGGTGAGGTGGGTTTGGCTGCAGAGGGCAGGCATGGAAACTATTTGGCTGTCTCTGAAAATGTTTTGCTATTATTGGGGCATTTCAGCTCTGTAGTGATCACGTGCCACTTCTGCACTGGCATCCCTCTTTTCTGCACCAAGTCCTTGTTGAGCTTGGCAAGTGCTAGACCTGTTTTTATAAATAAACCACCAGCATTCCATACAGGACTGGTTTCCAAAATGAAACCCTAAGAAAATGTATTATTGGAGGATGGAGCATAAATGGAGATGAAGGCAGCAGAGCAGAGCTGCTCCCAGCCGTGCAGAGAACAACCCAAACTGCTCCTTTCTGCTGGGATACTTTTCTGGTTTTCCACCACCAGATCCACTGCCCCATCTCTCCTTAGTCTGAGATTTTATTATACAAAGTCCTACCAAATTCTCAGAGAGCACTGGGAAGAGAGAAAATTAATTCAATCCTTAATATACTACATTTTTAAGCTTTTTACTTTCATTTTAACCTCAATTAAAGCATGTCCTGGTGAACTTCAGGAAGCTGTGGAGAAAAACTGCAGGACCAAAGGACTTGGCAGAAGCAGTTGGAGGGCAATGACATAGTTAAAACATCACATGGGTTTATATTTTTCACAGAACATCTTCCCAGGCCTCTCTGAGCTGATTTAACTCTCTCTGCACCAAAGGTAACTAAGACAAACCATCAAGCCAGTACCACTTCTCTGTCCTGCTGCTTTCCTGAAAGACCAAACAGCTGCTGAAGGTCTTCAGTGTCTTAAAAACAACATAAGAACTCGGGTTGTGTTTTGCCCCAGTGCAGAACAGAACAAACTAAACAAGTGCTCAGCATTGCTGCCAGGTTGGACAAGCTGAGGTGGTGACAGCTCCAGCAGTTCTGTGGCTCACTTGGAGACTTGTCTGCTTGGTAGTCCTGGGCAGGGACTGTTTGAGGAGCTAAGTGCTCTGAGCCTGGGGCAGCATTAAAGGCAGCTACAGCTGCTGTTCCCAATATTGGAAGCACCAGCTGTTTCACCCACCAAGCCCCTTCCCAGGAGGGGAAAGCCAGGGCCCCAGCAGGGAACAGGAGGGAGCAGAGGGGAGATGCTGCACCAGCCCTGTTATTTGCTCAGCTCAGCTCAGCTCAGCCATGCCCAGCCCCTGCTCAGCCCCAGCTGTTCCTGGTGCAAGGTGTGAGCTCTGCTGGGAGCAAACCTCAGCAGGGGCACTGAGGCTGCTCTCAGCCACTGATCCCTGCCTTCCTTCCATCCCATCCCCCTGGCAGCATTCCTGCATCTGTCAGCACAGCAGTGGGCAAGAGCACCCTCTAGCCTCTTCCCTTCAAATGGTAACTCCAGCTTCAAAACCATCAGCCTCCAACTTTTCCAGCCCAGCAAAACAACAGATTCCTAATTCATCAACAATCTGCCTTTCTGAAGTCTCACAGGCCATCCACGGAATGTTATACTGTCACTAGTACACATATACCTCAAATTCCACTGTTTTAGGAGGAACAAGCTGTCCACAATCCAGACAAACACCTTTCCTAACAGAGCAGATGCTTTCCAGAAGAAACCTGAAAGGCCCAGCACAGTTACATTTACAGCCACAGGTAATACTGATTTGAATTTCATTACCATGACCAGGAATACACACCAAGCTGGGAGGTGGCTCATAAACCTGAACAAAAGCCATTTTTGCTCATTTCTCAATTAAATATTCCTCAGATCTATTCTCAGTTGTAAGTACAGACCCCAAGAACCTGAATTTATAGTGAGGCCCACTGGACAACCAGACACTCTCTCTCCAAGGCCTGTGATGCAGAGCTGGCACTGACATGAGCTGACTGGGGCAGCCTATTTACTGCTTAAGCCACACCACAGGAACACTGGGAATATGTAAGGGAATGCATGCAACTCAAGTAACTGTGAAACAGTGGGATTTCACAAATAAAACAATCAGCATTTATTGTTGTATTACAAAACACTTCATATTTTGGCAATATTTTACAGTTTATCCTCTTCCTTCTTAGGGCCTGTTGAAAAGGTATGGGGGGGAAGAAAAGAGGAGAATGTGGAAATTAAGATTAAATTTCAATGTCTTGCTTAAAAAAAAATCCTCCCAAACCACCCCAGTCCCTCCCACCAAAATAAAAATCTAGTTTCACTCAATTCCACTATCGAAAGAGGCCATGGGTGAAGCTGCAGGCAATTTCACTATCAAACGCATCAAGAAGACAAACAAAACATTCACAGTGGTCTTCAGTATGGTCTGTTGCGTTGATCATTTCTGAAATCATTCCTGGAAGGGAAAGAAAAAGCTCTCAGCAAGTAACAAATGAAGCAAACAAACAGTCAAACATCTCTGTGCTGACGTCTGTGTGCTGCTCTGTGTTTAGACAGAGCCTCATCCAAAAACCTCCACAAACCAACAGCCAGGCAGAGCGATTTCCTCCAGAAGCTCCTACGTGTAGCTCGTATTTTCATGGCCCAGTTGTGAGTGCACACATGAACAACCCTTTTCCCCCAGTCCCCATCCATCCCCCGGCCAGGCAAGGCCAGGGCTGCCCTTACCTTCCTCCCATCTTGCCCCCGTAGCCGCCCCCCCGGTCGCCGCCTCGGCCGCCGCGCCCCCGGTAGCCCCGCTCGCCTCCGTAGCCGCCTCTGCCACGGAAATCTGGGGGGAATGCACATGGACACAGCAGGTTTGTCAGAAAGGTGCAGCTGGCACCAGCACTGTAAACACTTCAGGGATGGAGCTGTTTGTACACACCTCCTGATGGACGTGAATCTTCTGGTCTGGGCTCCCCACACTGGTTGCAGGAATTCCTGCGAGCGAAGTTCATGTTGCCGCAGGATCTGGAACAGACAAGGATTCCCCCCAGTGAGCTGGGAAGAAACTCTGGAAGCGTCCATGAAACACCCCTGCCCAATTAAAATGACACTTACGGGTTAGGACAAACCCAATCACCATTTTTGGGTTCCCCACTTCTACCCTGGAAGCCCCCACCTCTTCCATAGCCACCTCGTGAACCTGCAGACAAAATTATAATCACAATAAAGGTCTGTGACTTGCACATGAGAAACATCTATTAAGGGTTGTCACTGCCCTCAGAACCCAGACTTTTCAGGTGGAAGGAGTGTTTAATGTAAATATATTGCCACTATTTATTATAAACTCTTTATCGGCACCAAAGGGAAACCTGAACTGCTTGAACTGCCCCTGGGTAAATATAAACCCACTACATCCATTAATAAAATTTCAGAAAGATTTAACAAGGTATAATATCAACCACATATGGCCTGACACAAATGTAACAATAAAAAAAGTCTGTCTGGATTAATCCCAGGATGCCTCTGACACAGGCACAGGGACAACATTCTTGATTTCAGCATCACAAAATTAAGAACTTTTATACCAACTGAAGTTCTTGAAGAAACATTTTTCATCAGCCTACAGAAGTGCCTGATTTCAGAACTAGGATTTGTTGACAGTCACTGCCCAAAGCATGATTCCTGGAAAATGGTAATGAATACCCAGTGGGCTACTGACAAAACTGCACAGGCAGAGATTCAGGGAGATTGGTATCTCCTTAACTGAAGGAATCAGACATCTATCTGCTGCTCAAAGTCAGCAGCAGCTCAATAATGTACCTGCTTAATGCCAGCTGGAAACAGAGCATCTCAAGGCTTTGCTGTAACAAGCCAAACTCAGTGGGAATTCCAACCTCTGTATGTGGGACTGGTACAGCCCAACATCACTTTTACACTCTCTCTTTAAAAGCAACGCTGAGGCAGGACCTGGAGACTTTCCAGTTCTAAAGGAAAGCATAAATTTTGTGCTGTGCACAAGAGATTACAGATTTTAGTTTACTTAACTTGGTTCAATCCTTATTACTCCCTTTCCTGGCAGAATCCCAAGGGCTCATATACTTGATGAATCACTGTTTCAAAGTCAACTTCTCTTTTATAAATCAATCATGGGGAAAAAGCATTTAACTATGCAAAAACAAGGACTCTACAGATTTCAGTCCCACCTCGACGCCCTCCACCTCCACCTCCTCTCATGAATTCAGGTCTTCTGGTTGCAAAAGAAACTTTGATAACATTGCCATTGAATTCTTTTCCTGTGGGAGGAGAGAAGGGATCAGTACAGCTCCCAACAACACAGCAGCAAGCCCAGCAGAGCAGAAGTGATTGCACACACACTGAACACAAAACTCTTGAGACACAGGGAAGCTGCAGTAAATCTCCTGGCTTTGAAAGCACTGGTCCAAAGGTGAGATGGAAAACACTGAGGTACTTGCTAAACTCTCCATAAACCCACAAGTATTTTAGTCTAAATTAGATCTGTAAGTTGCAATTTAAATAGACATAAGAATGCTTAAAAGATTTTCAGCCATGCTGCTGGATAAGTAGTTTGGATGTTTGAACTGTCTATAATTCCACCAAGGCAACAGAGCTTTTGTACCACCAACAGCCAGCCCAAAAATTGACTCCCAACTGTATTTAAAAAGTTCATGTTTTTCAAAGTCTTGGTTCTTCACAAATACAATGTTTATCACAGAGCAAACAGCACTGCATATATGCCTAATATAGTCAAATTTGCTTTACCCTCCTAACGAAAGTCAGATTGCATTTTATTAGCAAATATAAATGTCAAACAGCATGCTATGCCAGATTTCCTACACAGCATTTCACTATAGATGCAGAATATGTCCCAATACCATTAAAATTCTGTGAACACACAAGGTGACAGGAGCAGGCACTTCTCCCTCACACCCTCAAGTTTACTACAAGAATATCACTGTATTTCTGCATCAAGTCTAAGGAGTTTTACAGCAAAGTATTTCTGGGATAAATCCATAATTTTAAACCCTTGTTCTTTGCTGTGTATATACAGAGCACTCAGCACAAAATTGCCATAACCATTCCTAAACTCTAAAAATGCTCCCACAACACTAAAAATATCAATGCTAGCACTGCAGGGAATCCCTCCAGCTGCTAACACAGATTACAGCTCTGTTGGTCTAAACAAGGAGTGACATGACCACCACCTCTCATACCTTGTGCAGGGATGACTGAGGTACAGCAGCAAACCCTCAGTTTTGTGAGACATTTTTGGTCTAAATCACTAGCTGCAGTTTCATCAGATGAGAGAGAAATGCAGCACACTCAAGATAACATGAAATACAAATCTTTGTTTAAGAAAAAAACCGCCAAACCTCAACAAAACAAAACCCAAGCCAAAAGCCACCTAAGTAGCAGCTCGGGGTCCCCAGTGAGGTAACTGACTTGCTTCTTCCCCTGCCTGTCAGATTCACAAAGAGCCCAAAGAACAGGTAATTCTCACCCACCATCAAACCAGTCAATTGCTGCTTTAGCAGAAGGAGGGTCATCAAAAGATACTGTTGCTTCTCCCTTTGGTTTGCCGGTATCCTTGTCTGTGTAAAGATTGATCATGGGTTTGCCAGTCTTTTTGTTGGTCTGAAAAGAAAGGGTGTACACTTGGCATAGCAGAAATATTGATGAGGTCAGTGCAGAGCATAAACTGTAACACTAAGTATCTTCAGTGAGAATATTCTCTTGGAGCTGGCCTGCAGAAACAAAGGGGTTTGACTGAAGGATACTGACTGGCTGTTCTCCATGAAGTAATGACAGGCCCAGTTTTAACAAAAAATGAGGTCAAGTGCACAAAATCCTAATTTAGAAGTGCAGAAACAGAAGCAGCAGCCCCAGAACAGAGGCCCACGTGCTGCAGTATAAGGGTGGCACAATGGATAGAGTGTCAGGTTATAAAGACTAAAGGAGACACAAAGCAATCTAAATGTCACCAGGAGAAAGCTGCTGCTGCTGCCAGTTCACAAATGAGCTGTCAGCTGGGAACCCAGATAAAATATTATCTACAACTGCTGGGGAGTCAGAGAGAACTCTGCTTTGAATGATACCAGTACATTTCCAATACACCAGCTCCAGGAGTTCTCTTCCCTCTGACCAATGACTTCTCTTTCCACATACCTTTATAATACCAATCTGTTTGAAATAGTCTGCCACTTGATCTGTTGAAACATCCTCTCCAAGTCCTTGCACGAAGATAGTGTTGTTATCAGAGTTGTCAGACTCTGAATCTGTGGAAGAACAAATTACATTTACCACGTGTTTTTGTGGTAGCAACAGCAGCAATATTTCAAGCTCAGGCCTGTGCTGCCCAGTATCAGACCCTTAAATCCCAGAGGTATTTTGTATGAAATGAAAGAGGGGCAGGGAGCTTAATTTTGAGGTCAACACCATCAACTTCAGATGCTACAGGACATTGGACAGCTGACCAGCTGCCTGCCTCACACCCAACTTCTCCATGCAGCTGGGCATCCCAACCCACCAGAGCAGTGTGTGTTTTAAATAACACAAGCTTAGCAGCAGTGTGATGGCAGGGAGAGCAGCTGCTTGGCTCAAGCACATTCAAAGTTCATCAGGAAATTCTTAACATCCAAAAATTCACGGACACTTTAATTAAATACATTTCTTTCAAGGAAGGCATGCTTTTATAGCTAGGTTTCTTTGGGAATTGCAGCCACATCCATCTTTCTAGACAAACATTTTAAAAGCAGTGACCTAAGAGCTACAATCCACTCCCACTCACTGCTTGTTTCCTTACCAGCATCTGATCTCGGTCCATAATCCCTCTGACCTATGAAATGGGTTTGACAAAAAAAAAAAAGAAAGAAAAAAGACTATTTTTAGCACAACACTTTCAAGTGACTTTTTTAGCAACAAGAAAATACATAAAGAATGTATGTAATGCATCTAAGATCTAAGACATTAACCAGAGATTTAGAGAATATTTAGATTTAAACGTTCAACAGAAGGTGTCTGTAGGACGTTAACGTGTTCTTTAACTTGCAGCATGTGGCAGTTGCCACACTGATGCTGTGCTGGTGTTTGCTTGCAAATGCTGGTTGTCACATCACCAAGCAGTTTCCCACTTTTTTTTTTTCTACCTCTAGTACCTTTCTAAGAAGCATTTGTAACAAAAATTAAAAAAAGAAAAGAAAAAAAATAATCCGGTGAACGTCACTGTCTCCACAAATTCTTTCATGCAATTTGAGACAAAGTAGAAATCCAGTTTATTGCTACAAGTTTGGCTATTAAAACTCGTGACCACACCAGCCTCACCAAAACTCTATAATGCTTCTACTAGATAGTAACAAGATATTGGTGGCTTTTAGATTTATAAAGAATTTCCACTGAAACATTTTTGGATACTCGGCACTTACCACCGTAATTTTTGAAGCCACCACGGTCACCACCACTGCAGAGGAAAAATTGAAGAAATGATTTCTTCCTTAAGTCTCTACGTGCTGAGCCCAAGGCTCAATCTACAGTTAACTGATGACAAGTTGAGAGTTACTGTCTGGCAGCTAAAGCACCATCTCTATGTTCTCCTCACTACCCATTCACGTTCACAGATTAAATGACATGAAAGTGAATAATCTCTCACTCAGGGTGCTGCACTGGAGAAGAGAAGCCCTAAGGAGTATTTTAAACTAACCCATCCACATGTTGTTGGTTCAATACTTTCTCCCATCCCACAAGCCAAAATAACAGCTATTAAAAACTGGGGTTTCAACAAAAACGTTCTTTTCATGAAGGTTAATGGGCTTTCATTGTAGATGTAATTGCTACTTTGGAATAATTAGTACTTTAGGACTTTCCTAGAAGTGAAAAGAGCTAAAATTAATCTCCATTGTTATGCATTTAGACTAGAGGGGATAAATGAGCAGATTGAGCCATTCTCTGAGCAAGGCTCTGTGGGGACCTACTGTACTAGAGCATTACAGAGAAGGTGTGTGTGTATGTGAGCTTCAAAAGCAGAGGCCGTCAAGTTTTATTTCATTCATTCTCAAACCTGTGGCACAAAATGTAGACCAAGTTAAGAGATGACACACATCAACTTTCAAAGGTTAGAAGGGGATTTAAAACAGGTTGTTATGCCTCTCATTATGTGCATGAAAATAAACCCTCACTCTTTTCAATGTACAGGTTTGTACTGGAAGGAGTTTTCACAACAGCATTTTTCATTGCATCCATGTTATGAACACAATAGAATCAATATTCAGAGCCTTCAGGAAAAATACAACCACTGGATTTTTTTAGAAAGTCAATAACCAAATGTCAGAAGGACTCGTACTGCCATGTCCAACTGCCTGCTTTGTGTGGGGGACACCAGTGCCACCTCAAAATGAGGCAGAATCCCCTAATCCTGAGTTTTCTCACTGAGATAAAGGCAGTGTGAGCTCAAACCCTGATGCAGAGGAGCATCTCCAGCCTCTGGAGCTGTTGTGCCTTTTCCACAAAGCACTTTCTGACTAGAAAGCACTCCAGGTGTTCATTCCATCTGTCTGCTCACACATCAGGGTCCAAACAGGGGACACAATGAAGTAAAATTAAGGAGTAATTTCTGGCATTCTGTCCATCTGTTCCAGCCAATGCAAAGTCATGAATGGAAGCTGCTGATATTTAATATTGATGAGATAAAATCTGCCCTCAGTGATGAACAAAAAGGTTCCAACAGGTTATTATCAAACCTGGATTCAGAGGCACTCTTTGGAGGGTGACTGACATTCTGTGACAGTCCACGTAAGGAGTATCAGATGTTTGGCAGGACAGACCATCACTTTTACTGGGACTTTTCTTAACATGAATTTTTGCTGCAGATTTAATTGCTGCTCCACAGAAAAAAATCTGTATGCTAAATTGCAGCGTCTTTGATTCATTAATTGACTCTGCTCCTTCAAGATTTTATATGCAACACCAGTGCTGGTCTTTACTCAAGGCTGTCTATTTTCAAGGACTGATGATAAAAAAACACAATGGTGATGATAAAATTTTCTGTAAATACCTTTTTGCCACCTTCAATTCACTTCAGCTACAAAAAAAACTTCATTATGACACAACAATTTTTAGTAGGATGCCTGTTCTTCTGATACTTTAACTTAGAAATAACAGGAGTGAATAATATCAACCATGGAAATGTTATCAAAGTTCCCCCACCCAATTTCACGGTCCCAATTCATCAGAACAGCAACATCCAGAACAAGTATGCTTTCTGATGTGGAAGTACACAGCAGCATAAATTAGAAATACTCAATAATCTAATAACATGTAGAAAATAAGTTTGTGTCAACACATCCAGGATTTTACTGGAAATGAGGGTTTTGTAGGATGCTGGGGTGGAAATGTGTGCACCAAGACTCTGAGAAGTGAGAGTTGCACATATAAAATGTAAAAGAAGTCATAGTCCAATGCCTGATTCCCAACTCTGTGACACAGTAGTTCTGCACCCTGCACTAAACAAGTGCAATCAATAATTTTCAATCAGTTTTTTAATTAATGTCTACAGAAATACGTTTTTGCCCAAGTATGCTTCAGCATGTTATCTTGTGCTTAGTCTCACATCACCAACCCAACAAAAATCTGTTATCAATTCACTGCCAGCCACTCTGGATGATGGATTAATGCTTTTCTACATTTTTAAGTGGCATTTTGTATGTGATTTATAAAGCTGCAGTGTGTTACCTTCCTGCAATTGCTGGGCAAAGCTACCCAAGATTCCCTGGAATCAGCAGATATCCTGCAGCAAGTCAAACACAGACTGGCTGCCAGCAGCTGCTGCCTTGGTCTCAGATTTAACCCTCCCTGGGACACAAAACTCAATCTCAGCAACTGAATTAGTTCCCTCATTATTGTCACAAAATGTGTGGAAAATCCAACTGCAGCATTTCACAGCCCACTGCTTTACCAGGCCTGCACAAGGAGCAGAGAGATGGGTGACCAGATGGACTTTGGAGTCCTAATATCCCCTGTCAGAAACATGAACAGGCAGCTCAAATCCAGCAGTGCCACCAACCAAGATAATAAATCAGAGGCTGAACTGCAGGCAGCCAGAATGTGACAAGGCACCACTCCCAGTGGGTGAACTTGCTGCCATGAAACAAAAGTCTTCAGATTTCTTTTCTCCTAAACTCAGTCACAGATTTATCATCACCCACTCGACTGTAATTGAACTTCATGTGGATATTGCTTTATCCAGCTCCTTAAATTAAAGGCACTTGGGGAGCTCAGCACGACAAATCCAAGAAATGAAGTTTGAAAAAGTGATCAGATATTGGCAGAAACAGCACTAAGAATTCAGGGACCAAGTTTCAGCCTCCAACATGTATCTCACCAAGTGTGTCCATAACACCTAACAGTGTATTTTACAAACAAGAAAGGAATATTTAGTGCACCAATAGTCACTTACAGATGGTCTATTTCTCCCTGCTTACATTTATTGCCTCTGTTCATGTTTTTCTCTGTAAGGCTAAGTTCAAGTATATCTGTTACAAGTCAAAATATTAATTCTGAACACAAATTACACTGCTGATAAAACATCTGTCGTTTCTTTATATCCCACTAACTCCCACTCCTAATAGCTGATCCAACAGTTAAGCTGCACAGGTAGCCTTTGTTTACAGCAGATCAACATAAATCTGCACAAGAGTTCAAAAATAACCTATGGTGAGCAAAGTCAGGGTTTCTATGACAAATCCTAACACAATGGTAAATCCTTTCTAACCTGCATCTCTGTGCTTCCCCCAACACAGCCTGTCTGAGCAGAGCCAGAGCAAAGCTTCCCTCACCTGCTTTGTTTGCTCCTGGGTTTCCCACTTACAGGCAACCAGAACAACTCAGTCCCACAACCACAATAACAATTCATTCCTTGTTTTTTAGATGAGGACTCTAACAAAAAGGTGACTTATTCTAGAAGGAAGCTTGGTGAGTAAAACTGCATTCTCACAAGCTGCTCTGTCTGCTTTCTAACCAAAACATGACACTGTTCCACTGTGGGTTTCAAATTATCAGCTAAGGCCCAGGAGATTCATTCACTATGCTCTCACATTTGATATTAATTTGTTTGCAAAGTCCAGGAGCAATTTTTTTTGGTCCTAATATAACTTATTTACATGTTATTTTCCAACCACTATAAAAGTCAAGTCATTATTATTCCACCCCTGGAAGTGTTCAGGACCAGGCTGGACGGGGCTCTGAGCAGCCTGGTCTGGTAGAAGGTCCCTGCCCATGGCAGGGGGTGGGACAAGCTGATTTTTAAGGTCCCTTCCAACCCAACTCATTCTGAATTCTCTGATTACAGCTGTACAAGTATCTATGCAGACAAGATTTTTACATTATTTCCCCATTGCTATGGAATTTTCACAATTCGATGCTAAGCAGGTTGACTGGATCTTCCTACACATCTTTTTTTTCCCAGAAAATAATAAAAAAATAATATAAACCCCTCAAAACCCCCTACCCTTAAACCCCACATTTTCACAGGACTAAACATGATTTCTTACCTTATTACAAGTTATTTCCCCCTTCATTATAAAGTTTCTTATTTAATTTAACCTTTTAGACTTCTCTAATAAGTATGTCTGGTACAAGACATAAGTCAGAAGCAGAATCCTCTGTCATAATTATGCAAAAAGACTGAATCAAAATATATGACACTGCAGTTTCAGCAAATTTCCACTGCAAATACTACTAAAGCCAGCATCATTTAACAAAAGCAGACAACATTTCCAACAGATGCCTTCCCACTTCACTGCATTTTCTGCATTCACCTCCCCTCTTTCCCTTCTTTTGGCTTCCCAGTCCACTGAAGCACCATGATCTACATGGATGTGTGACCAAAAGTTTTCTTACATTTTGTAAAAATATGGGAAGAGACTTTCTTTTCACAGACATTCATTCATTTATCTTGCAAAGACCCAAGTTTGTTTCAAAGTGATCAAATCTAGCAGTAGTATGTTTTTTGAAGCTCACATTCATTCCTCTTATTAGAAAGGGCTCAGACACAAACAGTTTTTTTAAAAAACAGATTTTATCACAGGAATATGGAAAATCCTCATCCACAAAGCAAATGTAATTAAAAAAAAAGTTCAGCTTTAACTGAAAATTAAAATTAACTTAGAAATTACTTTAAGTTTATATTATGTAAGGAACTATACATTATAGAATTTGTTATATACATTATGATTATTTATATATACATTTATAATGTACACATTTATGTTTACTATATAAATTATTATAGAAAAATACACATTAAGTTGATCTTATATAACCCCCCACCAAACACAAAATAACACTAATTGTGCTACCACACCTGATTAGAAGGGGTAGGGTCCAACCTACATCATTATAAACTTGCCATGAAACAAAATCTGTGAGCACCTCAGAAGCAGACAAATTCTAAATACGGTTAAAAAAGAAATACTTTTAAAAGTAAACAAGGGGTTATTTTATTCAAATTAGATCAGTTCCAACAAAAAGCACTGTATAATCAGAGTTTTTCCATGTGGAGTTTAGGAATAACCCAGAGCTGTGCAGCCTTTGAAGGGGAAGTGGTGCTGACAAGCAACACCTCAAAGCTCTCTAGAAGCTTCAATGTTCTGGCCCTGCATCAGTGATCCCTCTGCACCCCCAGCCACTCAGAGGTGCAGAAAGGGGAGCCAGTTGTGAGAGTTATTAATAAATAATATGTCATATGGTTAATTCAAGAGGCTTTAAAGCAAAGGTCCCAAGTGCAGACCTCTGCATGAAATCAGCTGTGAGCACAGAATTAAATATGTGCATAAATTTTCCTGACAGTACAGGGCCTAAGGCAATGGTGAAAGGAATGGCAGCATTGTTAGTATTTCAAATCTACACAAAATAAACGTGTTTGGACTGGCAACTAAATCAATAATTTAAAAATGTGTCTTTTAATAGAAGTTTAAAACTGAAAAAACAGCAAAACCCAAGTAATGTTACTGCTAAATTATTCCTACTATTGCAAGGTCAAAATAGCTCCCTGGTAAAATGTGAGCTACTTAGGTATGATTTTTATAAAATTTTCTCAATCCCTGGCTGTTGGTCTTGTCATTGAAAACAAGGGATGGGCTGGGGCAGTTTTTGTATTGCAACTCATGCAATTAAAATGCAGCTCTGTGTCAAAACAATCAAATGCTTGGCCTCAATCTCTCTGAACCCAAAAGCTCTTCCCCTAGGCAAAACCCATTTCTGTGCACTGCTGGAAGGTTTCGTTTTAGAAACCTTCCTTTTTTTTGGAAATCTAAATCTGAACCACGTTAGGAACAGACAAATAATAAACACAGATTTAAACCAGCTAAATAATAGGAAACAAGGGTAAGGAAGTGCAGGCACTGGAAGGAGATCACTTACCCATATCCAGACATATGACCTCTTCCATCCATGTCATAGCCCCCTCTACCTGCTCCCTGTGACCCGCCATATCCTCTATTATCTTCTCCATACCTGCTCTTTTCCCGGCGATCATCTGGGAGAATGAGTCAAACAAAACACGAGTCAATTGTAGTGCAAACCGATTGAAAATTCACACCCTGTGATTCCCACCTCCTCTTCATTAGCTCTGCCATTTACACCTAAAAAGTATCAGCTCCTAAGTCTCTCTGACATTCTCTGTGCCACAAAGGGAAAGAAAACAAGACAAACTTTGCTCCATTATCTGCCTTGGTTTCCAGGGTCACAAAGTGTATCAGAATGTAAAGAGCACTCTGCAATTACACTCCATTTTCCAAACAGTAAACACAAAAATATACTTTCCATTTGACTCCCATAGAGCCTTCCCAGCTTGCAAAAGACATCAGTGAAGACAGAACAAGGATAAATAGAGTGGGTTGTGCCACTGGTGTGAAGTTAATGCAAAAAAAGGCTTCATCTGAAACTTCTCCTTCTAGCTCACAATTCACCTACACAGCAGAAAGCTGGAATGTGAAGTGCAAAAGCTCTTCATGACTGATCAAGACATGTCACCCTCATGCAGGAAGAAGGTTCAAAATAGCTTGGGAAGAAAATTCCATCTAGAATTTGCAGAACTCAGGGGCAGAGACTCTGCAAGGCTGCTCTACCGTATATAAATGCAACCATTTTGGGGCCCCAAGAGTTTTTAATCTCTCTATAATGTTTTGAAAGTCTTAACAAATAAAACATCCCCCAAGAATATCAACATGGAAAAAGAGTTCTATTCATCAAATCAACTGCCTGCAGAAGGAAATCCAATTATTTCGCAGTGTTTCTGCTCACTTTCATTAGCCAAAACTGAACTCAAGCTGAATTTTACCTTGGCTGTTGTGGCTATAGCTTCCCTTCTGAGACTGGTAGGATTGCTGAGAGTGGCCATAGGAGCTTTGGTGCTGGTTATAGCCTGACTTTTGGTCATAGGAGCTCTGGTGGCCATAGCCTGACTGCTGGTCGTACGAGCCCTGGTGCCCATAGCCCGACTGCTGGTCGTAGGAGCTTGACTGCTGGTCATAAGAGTCTTGGTTTTGTCCATAGCTTGACTGCTGGTCATAAGAGCTTTGGTGCTGACCATAGTTTGACTTTTGTTCGTAAGAGCCTCTTCCACTTAAAACAAACAGAATTGGAATTAATAGCTAAATGTTCACAGGATAGAGAGCAAAGTAACGGCTGGAAATTCAGGGCATTGCTCCAATTCCCCAGCCACAGTGACCCCTCACAGAACTCAGGAGCATCACTGCTTCCACATGTCCCAGCCCAACATCTGCTTTCTCCCCTCTCCCCAGTAACATGAATGGCTGATGGAGAGCCTGACCTGCTCAACCCCAAATCCTTCTCTATTCATGCAGGGCAGAGCCTCAATGCTCCTGATGCATTGTGCAGCTGAGACTTGCTGCCTAAAATAACCCAAAATACCTGAATTTTGCTTTCACTGGATAACAACCTCTCTTCTGGGCATTCCATCATTTGTCAAGAACTTTTCTAACCGTTATGAACAGTAACATCCTTGTGGTTCTTCCCACTTCAGTGCCATCTACATTATCCCACCAACCTCTGTCAGAAACAATGTCCAGAATCACATCCAGGACACTCCAACACAATGCAGCTCTACATTCCAAGAGGGAGTCATAAATCTTCTCAGACTAATACTTTTATAGCAACCACAAGGGAATCTCACCTACACCACATTTGCCTAAGCTACTTCAGCATCTGAAGCAGAAACTGAAGCATTTTGAAAATCTAGATATATGAGAGAATAGTTCCAGCTGGCTTATCCTTTTAGAGCAAGGCATAATATAGATTTATGAGAAATAAATTGCATCCAGGGAACACTGGCTCTCATTCCTTTGTTTTCCCCCAGGTATTTAGTTGTGCCTTAACTGTCTTATATTTCCAGTAACTGAAAAAAATCTCTGACTTCTGCCACCCTTTCTTCTCTTCCTCCTCCCTGCTTCCCCCCTTTTGCAAAAGATGAGGCACTAGATCTGTCACTCTCCAGGCTTTGGCAATATCACTTGCTAGTGAAAGTATTTCAGAAAAGGAGAGCCTACAGAAAGTTTCTTCCAGCTTTTCAAAGCACTTGCAGATCCAGTCCACTGGGTCTAATCAAGCTCAAAATATCCCATCTGTGTAAATACCATCTAAACTGCTCTCTCCCACTTCCAGCCTAGATCTCAGCTTTAACCTTGCTAATCCCAGTGGTAAACAGCTTGTGAAGATTTTTGTTATCACCTTCACTTCCAAAAAGTCAGCTCTGCTTTAGCCTTTGCACCATCTCCAACAAAGAAAGCATTGTTGTTCCCTCCCAGCTACAATTTTGTGGCCACCCTCTTCAAAGCTGCTATCATTTAATTTCTCAGTTTCTCCTCATTTTTTACAACCATACATTGAGAAGTTTCCTTCCAATGTCTTTTCTTCACTTTTTAGATCACAAACAACTTGTTGGAGAACCTACTTGCTGCATTTGTATTCCACATCTACAGAGTTGAAAACTACATCATTACCTTTGTACAGCTCTAATAAATGCTCAGAAAACAAAGAAAACAAAACTTTACCATGTACCTGCCTTAGTGAGGGATGCAAAAATGACATCTGAGTGACAGCACCTACAGCTGGCAGATTAAGACCTTGGGTTTTTTTATTAAGATGTCTTATAATAATAACTACAAAATCAGAAACCAAGTACAGGTTTGCTCAAGTCCAGATTGTTTTATCACCTTGTAAAAAAACACAAAACCACGTGGACCTTGGACACGAGGAAGAGGTTTATTTTATAGGACAGTGTATTTTAAAGAGGTCACACGATCCTCTAACACAAGCAGTAACCTCGGGGTGGAGGCACAAAGCTTGTAAAGGAGACAATTAAGGTATTCTAGCACTAAGTGGCCTTTTAAATCAATGGGAAGTTAGGTTGTGTTTTCCAACATACTTGCAAAGTTGTACCATTAATCCCCTTGAAACTGAATCCAATACAACATCACAAGTAAAATACATTTACAATAGCACAGTACTGAATCAGAGTGCAGCATGCATGTGCACATTTTATTTACTGTCTATAAACCCACAATGTTCTGAGAACCCAGTCGGAAAAAATCAAAGATATTTCTTAAATGACATTTCTGAATCCTTTCTTTTTCAAGGAAAGGCATGTTGAGCCAGATAAGCAGCCTGCAATCTGAGAACAGCCAAGAGTTTCTTTGCTAACAGCTTATTTGAAGTTAATGAAAGAGCTCTGTAAGTTTATACAAAAGAATGTGATTGGAGAGGTATTTGATAGTCTTTCTCCTAATCAAAACACTCTACCAAGTCCATTCTTCATTGTAGCCACTATCCAAAGACTTCCTAGAGTGTATGTCCTCCCACAGCCTGACTTCAAAACAACTGCATCCATCCTCCTTACATAAAGAAATACTCTTCCTGTACCTCCTGTCCTTTCAGACATTAAAAATGCTTCAAGAATGTGGGTTTTCAAATATTTGTCTTTTCCTCAGCAATGTTAGCAGGAAATCTGTCATAGCTCTAGTTAAGAATGCACAACTACAAGACAATATTTTAAATAGGTACTGGTAAACTCTGCTTCCTTACCCTCTAGATGAGCCTTTCTGCTGCCCCTGGCTGCCATAGGACTGCTGGTTGTACGAGCTCTGATTCTGATTTTCATAATTGGATTCATCATCATATCCCTGGGAATCTTGTCCATAACCTGGAAATGGAGGAAGAAAATTTTTAGTGAATATTCACCTTTTAAGTACTGCCAATGAATGTAACAAGCTAGCCAAACCTGATTGATTTTGTCCATAGTTCCCATGATAGCTTCCATAGTTCTGTCCATAGGAGGAATTGTCTCCACTCTGCCCATAACCAGAATATCCCTGTAATTTCAAGAATGTACTCAAATAAGTGTAACTTCCACAGCAGGTAATTACAGTTTTCCTTGGCTAGACACAACTGCAAACATCAAGTGCAGCTGAGACTGGAATTCTTCCTGGCCCAGGAGCAATTATTTTCACTCAAGGAACATCTGTTCTGAAAGCCACAATGTTTTTTTCAACATACCTGTCCTTGTCCATAATTCTGACTGCTCTGATTGCCATAGGAGGAGTAGCTGTAAGAGAAAAACACATTTAGGCAATGCTTAAAGTGCCCTCCATATAGGTTGGAAATTAAAGGTATTTTTGGTGTTATTTGGTGTTATTAATTCCAAAATAGGTGTTTAACCCAAGTACTGCAGTTCCAGGTATAGTAGAACTGCATCAATGAATTAATGGTTTCCACAGTTGACTGTCAGTAGCCAGAAGAGTTTATTTTAATTTCTGCTGTGTTTCAAGCATGAAGTACATGAAAACTGGGTTTCCAGTAATTTTATATTGTACTTACTCATTATTCTGCCACTTTAAGCCTTCACGGACTGACAGAAGAGCCACGTGCTGAAACTCATCCTACTTAGATACAAACCCAAACTCAGGCAGTGCTACCTGCACTGAACCTTATGATTTCATTAGCACAGGCAGCATTAGCCATGATTTTTGTATTTCCATAAAAACACTTGTCTCACTGATTAAAATACACCCTGCAGCCTTGGGCATGTAAGAATTATAACAACTTTTGACTATATTTTTAATGAACAGCATAAGGCAGTCACATGAAAAATATTCCTCTCTATTCATGACAGTTCAGAAGTTCTTACTAGTACAAAATGTCATTCCAATTTACACCTGATTATTGTCTTCTCTTCAGGAAGACAGACTGTTTTGTCTTGTTTTATAGGACAGCTTGAGAAAGGCCCAGGTGCAAGCTTGCTGCATCCTTAACTTCAGAAAAATATCAATACTCTATCCTGAACAATCAGCCATCATGCTGGGAATACTAAATGGTCTTTTATTTTTCAGATGTAATTGCTAACAGCTAAAAAAAAAATCCTCACATACCTCTGCTGGCCCCCAGACTGACTGTAACTTCCAGAATCTAGAAAGAGAAATAAGTCATATTGAGAATTTCCAATTAACATTTTAGTTGTTTACTTCCTAAAGGAGGAAAAAATTTGGGGAGAGGAAGAAAGGTTCAAATACACTGGACAGCACAGCTACTTTCCCTGCAGAATGAGACAACTTCTCTTTATTAACCGAAGAGAAAATGTTAAGACTGGAATGAGAGCAGGACAGGGTGTGGGGGACACAACACAGCTACACCACTTGGAAATGTCCCTTTTGAAGGCTCTGAATTCTGTTCTCAAGGCATCTTTTCAAATATCCGGATGTGAACAACCCCTCTAACAGCTATGGAGTCCAGGGCCATCATCAATGAGCAGAATGCAGCAGTTAATGAATCAAGCAAAGCTAAGTAGGTCAGTGCTGAACCCCTTTTTAGGATGCTCTAAGAAAGCTGTGCCCAGCTAAAGGGCACACACACAGACAGACTGGGAGATGACAAACCAGGGATGGAGGAGCCTGAGCTCACACTGCAGAGGGAAAAGCACAAGTGGGAGCTCACAGCACGTGACAGATGCACCACACAGAACACACACACTGCTCCATCAGCTCACATCCATCCCATCCCAGCTGCCTGCAGCAGGCTCAGCTCTGCAGAGGCTCCTCACAGCCCACTCTGCCCCACCAGCCTCACATCCATCCCATCCCACTGTTGCCTTAGGTTTAACCCTTATATTTTTCAAATCCTGCATTGTCTGGCATGTATGCTTTACATCTTGTTGGTTGCTGTTTTCTATAGACATAACACTACCACTCTGTACTCACCCAAGGACATTCAGGCTGCCCAGACCCAGCTTCTAAAGGGGGGAGGGGGTGAGCTAGGGGGAAATTGTAAAGTTTTAATTGGTAAATCTATGCTGATATGCGAATGGAGTGACATGCGAATAAAAGTGTGGAGAACTCGTGACTCGTTGTCCATTTTGGGTGATGCCCCAAAGAGGGGGCTTTGTCTGCCCTAAATGTACCTTTGAAGGCCCTTCAAACAAATACCCACCTTTTATTCCCTTACTCCTGCCTGGCCTCAGTTTTTGGGCAGCCTTTTAGGCATCATCAGCTGCCTGCAGCAGGCTCCAGCTCTGCAGAGCTTCCTCCCAGCCCACTCTGCTCCCTGCCCTTCCAGCCCCTGCACTGCACAGGCTCCATCCACCTCACTGAGGCAGCAGCCTCAAGCTGCTTGAAATTCCCACCTCCAAACCCCAAACACTCTGGGTAACAGTCCTGCAATTTTTCTCTTCTTTTCAAACCACTCCAAGAATTTGTATCAATTCCCTAGTGCCACATCTAACAAAAGCTATCAGGACCTTCTCATCCCCAGTTCTGGTCTTTCCCCTCCATTCTTTCTCCAACCTCTACACCCAGAACTGCCTGAAATGCTGACACCGAGAATGAATTACAACACAGGGTAAATGTCACAAATGACTGCAACCATTTTCCAATCAAAACACTCATCAGATTGCTGAATCTGCTGGTTATCCCTCCCTCAGCAGGTTGTAAATCCAACCCTGCCAGTGCTTACACAGACACTTCACCAGGGGTTTGCTGAGATCTGAGAGGAGGGGGGATCACCTGAGCTATTCAGAGGTGAAGCAGCATTTTTAATGGAAAGGTATCCCCTCCAAGCAAAAAATATC
Source organism: Climacteris rufus (assembly GCA_013398175.1). NCBI lineage: Eukaryota > Metazoa > Chordata > Aves > Passeriformes > Climacteridae > Climacteris > Climacteris rufus. Next base: position 142,028 of record VZRZ01007174.1, on the reverse strand, counting down.
AAATTTCACATTTTGTAACAGAAACATTCACCAAAATCGAAGAGGAGATAAAACAATGCTTAATTTCACCTGTCCTATAGAGCAGTTTCACTCAGACATTAAATTCTCCTCCTTTTGCTCTGCTACACAAATATTTCATTGGTTTTTCACATTGGAAAGCAATTAAAAACCCAGCGTAGGCATGCAATTCAAGTTTATTGCTTTTAGAAAGGTAAAATTTTTACACAGTTTCAATTTAAATGACCGCAAAGATTATTGTCAAATAAGTAACCTCATTTTGAAACATGTGCTTTAACTCTAAAATTTACATGCCATTAATGCTGCTAAGTAAAGAATGTTAATGGTTGTATCAGAAAAAATTCTTAAATAAGGATGTAACTAGCGAAAAATTTAAGAACTACATTTAATCTCCTTAGCTTCTCCTTAACAAACTTCCAGCTAATCACAATATTTTGGGAAAAGTTTGAAAGCAACCAGATAAGGAGCCTGTAAATATGAGAACACAGTCAGAGGAATTTCCTTTATTTAGACATTTTTCTACATCCTCTGCTGGACCTTTTACGACTTCTGATCAATTTGTTTTTGTGGGCTCAATGGGGACAAGAGTCTGCAAGGATTTTTGGAAATAACAGTTTATTCTAGAAATTCCTAAACTGACTTTTTATTTTAAATGTTTAAAAAGCTCACAGAAAAATTTCCTGTGGGTGAAGTGGGACACAGCAGCCCAATCACCCTGCACTGCTCAGGGTGTGTATTCCTCTTAGGACAGAAGAATCTGCTGTGAATATTTGAAAACTGAGGTTTTCACATGAAATAATTCATGTAAAGAAGCAGCTTTGCTTCTCAGTATCCTTAAAGGAAAAGAACCTCAAGTTTGAACATCACTAAAAACCAGGAAATACTCAGGTGCTTCACTGCCAGTACTGAGGGAAAAGTGGGTTTAATTTACTGCCACGCTTCACTCCTTTAGAAGAATTCATGATTTGGACTCATTGTGGTACCTCTGGCCACGTTCACTTTCCGTGATAAATAACTGCTCCTTGCAGAAAGGCTTCCTTTCACACACCTCGCTTTGTTTGTATTGTCCATCACTCACACATGCAACACAAAACGACGCCAGAACGGCTCGGCCAGAACAAAACACCGTTCGCTCCACAAAGAACGCCCGGCCTTGGAATTCCTCCTCCCACTCGGGGATACTCCAGAATCCACACTTATCCAAGGCTTCAGCACTGCCGGGGGCACCCAAACACGCACACCTCCAAGGGGATGGAGAAACAGCACCAGTGTGCTCAGAGAGGCCCCAGGGGAAGGTGGGCTGTGGAGGTCAGCCGGGACAGCAGACCCTGCTTCAGTGCCCACCTAAAGCCCTGCTGGAAAACCATCACAGCCAGCTGCTCCTAAGCCCAGGGCACGGGGTGTGAAGTGTGAAGCCCCCC
>VZRZ01007174.1:88090-124558 GCA_013398175.1 Climacteris rufus | reverse complement strand
GGCCCGGTGGTCCCCTGTGGCTGGCGGGGGCCTGGGCTCCGCCACCGGGGTCCTCTGTGGTGGGGAGGGGTGGTCCGGCATCCCTTGGTCGGTTTGGGATGAGAGGGGGGGCCCCTGTTGTCCTGGGGGACTGGTGTGACTGGCTCCCTGTTGCTGGCGTGACTGGGTCCCTTCTGTGAGAGCACTGCTGTGAGTGGTCCCGCTGTTGTTTGCGGAGAGGTCGATGTGAATGGACCGCTTTTTGGGGGGAACTGGGATGACCAGAGCTCCTTGGTCACTGGGAAGTCTGGTGTGAGTGGGCATCCTGTTATTGAAGGGATACTGAGGTGTCTAGAGATCCCGCTTAGTTAAAGGGGACTGGGGTGACCAGACCTCCCAGTTACTTGGGGAGTCTGATGTGATTGGACACCCTGTTATTTTGTAGGGATTGGGATGGCCAGGCTGTCCAGTTAGCAGGGCAGTCTGGTGTGACTGGGCATCGTGGTTTTGGGGAGGTACTGAGATGTTTAGAGATCCCTTTTCTTCGAGGGTCTGGGGAGGGCTGGGATGACCCCTGCTTGTCTGGGCAGTCTGGTGTGACTGGCCCCCTGTTACCTGGTAGGAATTGGGATGACCAGAGCCCCTCTTGTTTGGGAGGGTTGGGTGTAGCTGAGCACCCTGTTACTGGGGAGACTGGTGTGACCAGTGTCCCCTGTATGGGGGGCTGGCGTGGGTGTCCCCCTGTTATTTGGGGGGTACCCCACCATGCCTGTCTCCCCGGGGGCTGTGGGGCTGACCAGCACCCCATGGCAGGGCAGAGTGGGCAGCCTGGGACTGGGGTGATGCCTGCCCTGCCTGGCTTCCCCAGCGCTGAAGGGTTGCTCGGACTTACCCCATCCCACGCTGTTGCTGGTGAAAAGCCTTTAATGAGCTTAATTTTCTGGCACTTCCCTGCAGAACGTTATTCCCAGGATTTAATTGACACCTTTGCTGCAGGCTGGGCCGTTTCGCTGTCGTTCCGTCTATTTCATTTCATAAAGTGCTGGGGTGTGGGAAGGCTGTTTGCTCCTGACTTTTCCTGATGGAGTTTCTTGGGAGAGTGAAGTTACTCACCTAGGGAGTGTGCTTGTCAAAGGAAGTAATGGGAAACCCCTGGCTTTGGGAATGTTGAGGCTGGAGGGGGTGAAGGCACCTGGATGAGGGTGTTGGGAGTTAGTCATCAGTGTGGAATTGGTTCTTGGGAAGTTGTCTTAGTTGCAGGAGTAAGCACTGCTTGGAGTGTGCTTTGTTCTGCCAGTGCTTAGACCTTGGGTTAGCTTTTGGGGTGTGAAAGGACATAGGAATGCTTAGTGGAATGTGCATAGAGAAGAGGGATCACTGAGGTTCTCTGATGCGAGTCTGGAAAAGTGAAGTGGGTTTGTACTTTTACAGCTCCTTTTAAAAAGGAGAAACATATATCTCTGTGAGAAGCTGGCAAAGTGCAAGGAAGGGTCAGGTCTCTGTTTCAGAGTTCTGGAAGTGGCTCAGTGATAGAGTTGGTGGGGACATCCCTTCTCCCACAGAGCTCTATGCTTTTTGTGGGCTGTTGTGAAGACCTGTGGGGTTTCATAGTTTTTTTTGCTTAGTGGGTTGCAGTGATGCACACATCCCTTTTGCTGGATAGAAGGGAATGGCCTTTCCTCCAGTATTCCTGTAATTCTCTGAGAAATGCCATCGAGCTGTTGCACACAAGCAAAGCAGCTCGCTGATTAATCTGCTGCAAATGAGGAAATCAGTGTTTTGTCTGGGAGGGCTGGTGAGCCAGACCCTTCCTGGAAAACCCAGCATTGTCTCAGTACAGGTTTTTCTTCAGTTGCATCTTGTTCTGGTGTGCCCAGCATGGAGTGTGTCTTTGTGTCACCTGTAATGGTGCAAAACGTGAAGCAGGGAGGTTACAGGTGCTCCAGGAGGAAACACCAAGTGCTTTCTTGTAGTTTTTGGGTGTGAAAGCCTTAGAGAATGAAGAGTGGGCAGGAAGGAGCAGGGTAGTGTCACACATCTGGCTTAATCCTCTGTTAATTAGTCCTGCTCTAATTGTGACAGAAGAACCTCTTGCTTGTCATCACTTTGCAGCTGCCTTCTGTTCAGTCAGTCATCTCTGGGGTGGTGCCTTTTGGGCAGCCAGGGTTCAGCAAGGGCCTCCTGCAACTTTTGTTTTGTTTCTTGCAGAGCAGCTGGAAGATCTCAAGCGGGCCGTACAACCAAAACTCCTTGAATTGTCTCGAGGGAGACTTTCCCTGCTGCTCACCACCCTCCGTGCTGGAGCTCACAGGCCCCAGCAGCACTTGCTTGCAGAGCCGTAGGTGCAAGGTAACCCCTTTCTTTTGAGTGTCACAGGTTGTGGAGCACCTCTGGTGCAGCTGGGTGTGGGGAGGGTGGCTGGCAGTGGTGCTGGGAGTGATGGTTTCTGTACCTGCAGCAAAAGCAATGTGTGGAACTGACTGAAATCCCATTTGGGCTTCGCCTGTCGTGATGCAGCAAAGTTTGTGTGTTTGCTCAGTTCTGAAGGACTGGGGGAAAGGCTTCCCTGCTTAGGTCTGTGCTCCTGCCATCTCCTCCCCAGCCTTTTCCTCTGGTATAAAAGAAAACCAACTGCAGTTACCTCTGGGGACACTGAACTTTGTTCTGTTTCCTGACGTGGACTCGCCTGCTTCTAAAAACACAATTCGTAGAACTTGCATAATTTGCTTTCCCAATGTGATCATTTGATCCCAGTGATGAGATTACTCTGTACACACCATTGTAGAGAGTGAGTCACCAGCCCTGCAATGACAGGTGCACCTCTGCCAAGATTGCTTTTTTATAGGCTTTGAAATTTCAGAGATCAGAACAAATAATTACAGGCTGCTCGTAATCTCTGGCTGTTTATCCCCAGGTAAGCATTCAAAGCTAATTGTGTGCTGCTATCATTCACGGAATCCAGAAAGACCAGAAGCCATCTCTGGTGGCTTTTGGAGGGCCACAAGTCCAAAGAGTGCCTGAGTTTGACCCAGGGTGGCAGATTATTGTATTTTTGCTTAGTAATCAGCCACGTCTCTGCCTCCAGTTACTCCTTTGCAAAGAATGGAGTTATTGACTAATTTACCTTCCTTTCTTGCAGCATGGAGTAGGAGATGGGAATTAATTTTTCTTCTTGGTAAAATCAGGCTGTGGCAGTGCATGGGAAGTCTGCTGGAAGGTTTAGCAACCAGCTTGGGGAGTTGGTAGTTCTGACTTTGAGGTGCTGGCAAGTACCCTGGGTCTTGCTGCCTGGTTGTTTGTGAAACACATCCATTGACTCTTTCACGGGTCATTGCTGCATCTCCTGTCTAGCTCCAAGCTTTGGAGGAGCAAGTTGATAAAGTACCTGCAGGGATTGTGCAAGCCCTGGTTGTGTAACAGGGCTCTGAGCAGAACTGCTGGAGGTAAGAGGAGCAGCTCTTGTTACAAAGCAACAACAAACCCTCGTGTCAAATATCTTCTCTTTGTGTTGGTTGTGCTGGGGAGTTGGAGAGCTGTGGTTTTTGCAGCTTGGGACCAGCCTTTCAGCCTGGGACCCCTGAGTTGTGTGATGCCCTGTGGCCTGTGCTGCTTTTTGGGACAGGCACATCTGTTTTGGGTATGGAATTGATGTTCTGAATTCTGCTGTGCCCTTGGTTGTGTGGTTGTAAGGGGGTGGGCTGGGAAGTTGCCTGTGTTTCAGAAATGTTCAAAAAGCTGAAGTCCAGGTCAGATTGGTGACCCATGGCAGGCAGGGAGGTTTGCAGGGTGACCCTTCTGATAGGGCAGCCAGAGCAGGACAGCTCTACTGAGCTACCAGGAGATGTAATGATCATGCTGTAACACCTCCAATCCCCTACAGCAACCTAGGAGACAGGTGGTAATGTCTGATAAGCTCTTGCAGCCTCAGAGGAAAGTTGCCTTTTAAATACAGAATGCCCTGGCTCTGTACAAACAGTGCTTGGTTTTCTTGAAATAAATAAATTTCCCAAACACACTGTTCTGATCAAAGGTCTTGACAGTTCCTAAAACTTTGCAAGATCTACTTAACCCTGTCCCTTTGGTGCTCTTCCAGCTGATAGTTTCAAAGGAAACCTCTCAAAGGAGAGCAGCATTAGGGGGTTTTGCTGTCCAAACTTTTCCTGGTGGAAGAGGTCAAAGTCTGTGGCCACTGACGCCATCCATAGGGCTCCTTTCCCAGTAGTGGCTGCAGCAAAGCCACAGCCTGTCCCCAACCCTCAACAAACTCAGGCCTGTGGGGAGGAGAGGAATTTCCAGCTGTGGCTGTGGCAGCACAGGGTACAGTACTTGCAGAAGAGGCTGCTGAAAAAATGTCATCTCCCCTCTTGATCTTGAAAAAAACATCTTCAGCAGCGCCTGAGCCATGCAAAATCCATGCCTGGATGCTCCTGAGGTTTTGCAGCCCTCTGAGCAGTTGGTTTGCCTGAGAGGTGCCCAAGGACCTGGCAGTAGGGTGGTTAAAAGCTCTGCAGACTTGTTCCAGCTCCTGAGTATCAGTGGTGGTGAGACCCCTGTTCCTCTTCCAATGCTGCCTGAGGTGTGGTGCTCTGGCTTTGTCCCTCCCTGAGAAGGGAAGCTGGGAGACAGTGTTGGCTCACAGGGGGTCAGTTTGCCTGCCATTCTCAGGTTTTGTTTATCCTGTAACCCTGAACTCTTGTTTTTCTGTTTTGTTGATCTGTGTGAAGGAAGGTGTCCAGGTGCCCAAGCCAGTGAGATGTTTAAAGGCTTAGAGTCAGGCTTTTATCTGGTGAAGGAAGTGTACAAGTTGAGTAACTGGGTTGCTTTCTTTTAAGGCAGCTTGGCAAGTTTGAATTCATTTTTGTGTTGGATAATGCCTAAATCCTTTGGTTCAATGCCCTGGGCTCACTGTACAGCCACACCTCAGCATAGCCATAGACAGAGTTCCTTTCAGCCTCAGTAAGGTTGTTCTTGTTCTCTTCCTTGCTTTTGCAGCTGCTTTGCTGTCCTTGAATAAGACCCATGGGCCAGAAAACGTGCAAGTGTGACAGTGGAAGCTCAAATATGCAGTATTTCAAGATCCAGACTGACTGCTGCACACTCTGTGTATGTCCTGTGCCTAAAATAGAAATTTTGCTGATGTCTGAGCCAGTGTGTCAGGGTCTGGGTAGAATAGACCTTCCACAGTGAGAGTAACTTTTTTTCTAACAAAAAAAACCCCAACAGCTTTTGTGTTCCTTTCCCTCTTTGCTGCAGCAGCCAATCCCTCAGTTTGGATTAGGATTTCTGAGCCGGTGGTGCATGAGCTGGAAGTGCACAGAAGCACTTCCCTGAATTTTCTGTGATGCTCTGCTGCTTTCCACCCTTCTTTACTGAGCTGCTGCTGGTTCATGGGAAGTTGTGGGAAGAAAATGATAGGGAAGCTGTGAGGTTTCCCACTGTACCTTCCTTCCCCAGGAGCCCAGGGACCCACCTGTGTGGGGATTCCCACCCAAAGCAGGGAGCCTGTGCAGAGCAGGCCAAACAGGGCCACTTGGTAATGGGAAATGCAATCTCCACATGGCAGAGGTGTGGAGAAAAGGCTGATCCAAGGGTTGGTGGAGGCAGTGTTAAATAACCTGGATCTGAGTGCCTGCTTCCGTGGACTGCTTTTGTTTTGGAAAGGACAACTTTTCTTGCCAGGTCTCCTCTTACTAAAAAGGAAGTGAAAAAAAGCTAATTTGAGACTGGCACAGGCTGATGTAAACAGAATTTTGTAGTCTAATTGCATCGCAAAGGGAAAGAAAATCTGGTTTTGCCCCAAGGGTCTCCTGGCCCAGTACCACACACTGACATGCAGAAAGTCTTGGCTGCAGTGGGGTTCAGAGGAGACCAGGCACAGGAGCCTGGGCAGAAATGCCACCTGCACCACAGCCCTGCCCTTTCTTCTGCTGCTGCTGCCTCTCCTCCTTCCTCCTGGGCTGTGTCCATGGGGCTCCTGTTCCTGACAGCCATCAGGAACCTGCCTGTCTTGTGGCATTAGTGGGTGAAAGAACAAAGCCCTTGGCTGCTCACAAGACTGCTCTCCTGTTTGTGAGCAAATCTCTTCCTTCTCCTCCACTCTCTGTGAGGAGTGATGGGGGCTCACTGCAGCTTGCTTTTGGTGCTGCTGCTGTGTGAGCTCTCCACAAACTTTGCAGACCTGTGAGAGGACTGTCCAGTGGTTTTCTTTTTCTCCTTCCAGACGTTTCAGTTGTTTAATTTCTATTTACAATCTTCCTGTTTACTGTTGTTTCTAAAGCTGGGGCTGCAGGTCAGTGCTGTACAAGGAGATGGAGTTGCACTTGATTTGGTTGCTTATCTCTGCTTCTCTCTTATGTGTCTGCTTTGAGGTTGTCTTTTGGGGCTGTGCTGTGATGCTGGTGGAAATATTTGGTCTCTGATTTAAAACTGAGCTTTTTTAAGGCTTCTTCTCAAGGCAAATCATGCCCTTAATGTGTGTTGTGCCATGGTGAGCACGAGAGAAAGGGCAACCCCAGGGGCACACAAGGCATGTGGTGGGAAGGGAGGTCTGCTCATGCACACCTCCCTCCACCTTGGGAATTCAGGATCAGAAAGAGGGGTCTGGCAGATGTGGGGGTAATGCTGACACCCCCAGCCAGGCAGAGCTTCCAACACTGGAAATGGTGGCAGCTGCACTTCCTCCCTGCTCACTGATGTGCTGCCTGTGCTGAGTCAGGAACACGAGGGTCACCATCACGTGGCTGCAGGGAGCACGAGGAGTGCTCTGGCAACTCAGCTCTGCCACCAGTGTCCCCTTGTCCCCTTCCCTGTGTGGCTGTGCTGCGCTGTTCTGGGAGTCTGAGCTGGAGAAGGGCGCTCTGAAGGAGCTTTCTGAGTTTGTGTTGCTGTTAAAGGTGGTGGTGGCTTGCAGAGCTTCCTGTTGATGAGAAACTGGAAAGCAGTCCTTTGGTAAGTGCTGCTGGCTGGAATGGGTGGGCTGGTGAGAAGGAATGGGTGCTCAGGGCTTGGGCTGGCACCGTGGTGGTGTTGCTGTGAGACACAAGGCGAGCTGGTTTGGCTCCAGACCACTGCCTGCTGTCCCTGCTGCTGTTCAGCTGAGACAGCCTGGACTTGCTGTGGGCTGGGAAGGCCTCTCTGCCTGCACCCTGCTGAGCTGCCTTTGAGTGCAGCCTGGCACTGGTGCCAGTGTTGGGCAGAGGGCGACTGATGGCATTGCACACACGTTTGTCACGCAATTCCTCCTGGACTCCGTCATCGTGGAGTCTTTTTCTGCCCATACTGCAAAACAGAGGCTGCACCTGCAGCTGCTGTGTTTATCTGCAGGTGTCCAAAGGGTGCTGATGTCTGGGAAGGCTCTGGGTGTTTTGATAGCCCAGGGGCAGCTCTGAGGGTGCAGCCTCTGTGCCAGCCGTGCCAGGGCAGGCAGCGTCCTTGGGGTGTGTGGGGTTCATGGGGAGCCCTGTGTGGTGGGCTGGGCTGCACTCAGGGGCTGTTTGGTGCTCTGGCTGCTGCCAGGGATGGATTGTCAGAGGCAGGAGCAGGGAGCAGCCCCAGGCTGTGCTTGCTCAGCAGTTTTCCTTCTCCTTCCCCTCGGAGCAAGGCTGACGTTGCAGGTCAGAGTGTGCTGCTGGTGGCACAGGGCAGAGCCAAGCACAGAGCGTGGTCACTCGTGTTTGGGGCAAGAGTCACAGGCTGCAGTGCTGGGCTGGGACTGGGAAGTCAAACTGCCCTGAGGTACTTGAAACTCATCACAGATATTACATTAACAAGCTACTTCAGTCTCACAGAGAGCCAACTTCCTGGCCAGATTGCCAGTTTAGCTGCAGAGCCAAGGCTTTTTGGTCTCTAGAGGACACTGCAATGTGACTTCCAGAAGGGGAAACCTCCCAGCTGCACTTTGTGACTGTGATGTTGTGTCCCTCTGTGCTTTTGGGGGCATCTGCTGCACCATCTCCTGATGCAAGGGAGCTGAATAAATCTCTTTGGGTTCCTGACCACTTGGCTTTCATCTCTCCCCATCCTGTGTTGTTTGTTGCAATACTGTTTTTATATGTATTTAAATATTTTTTAAACACTATGGTAGCTCCTTTAGTCTATATGGAAATCATGGGGAATTTGAGGATGCCTGGCACTGTGCTTCCAGTCCTTTGCTTCCAAGGTGTGCATGAGAATGAGGAATACATTTCATTTAATATGAGTCTGAAATACCTCTGTTTGCTAGCACAGATGTGCAGAGAAGGCCCCTGGTGATTTGAATGATTGTGAGCTGCCATGTATCAAGCAAATTCCCACATTCAGGGGCTGAGAAGTTGTGCTAAAACACAGCATTGCTTGACTGCAGTCTTTCAAAATGTTGTAAGTTTTCTGTGTGGTGTAAATGCTCACGTCTTGCTGGGACTGATTGCTTTGCTGTGGGCATAAATAGGGATCCAGGAACTGGAGCCACCATAGAAAAAAGAAAAGGACATGGACATCTTGTCTTACCTTGATTGAAGATATAATAAACACTGTGGACAAAATTACCACCCTCTAAACGGTTGTCAAGGAAAGTTTTACTTCTGCATCATGAATTTCCTTTTCCTGTTAAAAACCTGGTTTGATTCTATCAAGACCCTTCCAGAGACTGCAGGATTCCCAGGACAGCTAAATTTCAAATAAGAGTAAGGTTTCTTTTCACTAGAAGTTAGGAAAGGATATGTGCTTGAAAACGAATTGCTGTGAAGTTCTGGAAATAATTCTAACAGCCAACTAGGTGAGAATGAGATAAACTGAGGAGTAATCTTCCTGTGCTGGGTGAAGTGAGTTGAATAGTTCCTGAGTTATGACAACCCTTGGAAAAAAAAGAAGTGTGAGGTCTGATTTCACATTCTTTGCTTTTCTCTTGTTGTGTCTAAGCAAACATTTTTCTGAGGGCAGGGATGGCAAAGGGAGAGCAAAAAGAACCTGTAGCTGGGATATAAGACTTGAATAACCAAATGTGCAGGATCAGAGGGAACCTGTCATCAAAATTAAAGCAGCTCTTGTGTCTTGTTCCATCCCTAGACCATGTTTCCTTCCAGAGTCAGAGGTCAGCATAGAACCTTTGTGCTGTGGGCACTGTGAATGAGGAGAGGAGAGCAAACCAGGCTCTGCTCCATGCACCAGAGCCATAAAGCTGCTGGAATGTTCCCTTGCCTGGCTGTGGGCAGTGCCTGGGTGGTCTGGCTGCAGCTGGAGGGTTCTCTTTGAAGCACTGGAGAGCTGCAGCGTGGTCAAGGCAAGGAGATAGCACAGCTTCCACCCCCACAGCATTCCTGGGAGCTGCCTCCCTGAGGATGCTTCTTTCCAAGGCACCTCTGCTTGGGAGAGCAGACCACCTCTGGAGGCTTGAGAGATCCAAACCCCTCTGCTGTGGGAGGCCTGGAGCTCTGCTGCTTTGGGCACAGTGATGAATTCTGGCTGGAGGTGTAGCCCTCACCTTGCTGAGGAGAGCAGGGGCTCATTCTTGCTCTCATTCTTTGCTCACACAGGGCAGCTCAGGAATGTCCATGTCTGAGCTGTCTGGAGCTGGGAGGGAATTGCTGTGGGCTGGCTGCTGCTCAGCACAGATGTGCCTGGCTTGGACCTCTGCTCCACTTGCAGCTGCTGACAGGGGAGGCTGCTGTGCCCTGTGCAAGGAGCCTTTCCCAGGGCTCAGCTGCCTCTGGGTTGGGTGCTCAGAAGGGAAGGAGGGGCAGCTTCTGCCCCAAACCAACTCAGCAAGGTTTCTGTTCCATCCTGGTTTCTGTTCATGGCTTCCTGTGTGCAAAGGTTTGTCATTGCCTGGTGTGCCTTGGGATTTGCAAGGAAAATGGGTAAAAACCAGGCTGTTCTGAGGATCACCTTACTGCCCTGTATGAGGGGAATTGTCCACCCTTGTGTAATTTGGGCAATGAAACTGGTACTGAAAAAACCAGCCCACCATGCAGTGCTGGAGATGTTCATCCAGGCAACTTCCTGCCTGTGTCTGGGCACTGATTCCTCCATCTCTTTGCAGAGCTGGGCCATGTTATTGTCAGGTAGCAGCTGAGTCTCTCTGGGAACCATGGACCAGTGGCTCTCAGGGCTTCTTTGCCCTGAGATGTGATGAGAGAGACAGCAAGAACCAAAACTCCAGAACTGTCTGAGAGTGTGGGTTCCTGGCAGGTTTTTGCTGAGATCTTCCTGCAGATGAGGTGGGGTGGCAGTGAGGAAGAGAAGAAGAGCTTGTAATTAAAACTTCTGGGGTTTCATGAGGAATAAAGGCAGTAAACCAGCAATATTTTCCCCCCACCAGCACATTCCCCTGGTGTTGGTTGCCAGACCAGCTCCTTGGTGATTTACTGGAGCTAGATAAGGAGGAGGAAAGGGATCCTACTGGGAGCTGTGCCCTTTTGGCAGCTAAGCTCCAGCTGTGGAGGCTTCAGCTAGCAGTTTAGTCTACAGTTGTACAGAAGTAACACCCAGCTCTTGCTTGGCTCCAAGATCAGTGATGGAAAGCCTGTGTGCAAGGAGGGAGGACAGGATGACCTGCCTGAGAGAGAGGAATGTGCCATTTGCTTATCTGCAGTCACATCACTCTTACTTTTCTTCCAACACCCTGCCTTGGTATCTTCTCTGGGCACCTAATGGGAAACTTTGCAGTGGTGTTTTAGTGCCCTTTGTAATAATGCACTTACTTGCCAAGTCCTCCACCAGATTAAACCTCTTGTGGGGCTGAGCAGTAGTTGGGTTGCCAGAGTCACTGCCAGGTGGCTGTGGACTTCTCCCTGTGCTCCACAGGGTGCCTTTTATAGCTGGTGTCCTGTGGCACAGGGCTGTGTGTCCTCTGACCTGGGCTTCCCTCGTGTGGGCAACAAGGGGTTGTTCTGTGCTGAAGGTTGTACCTGCTCTCCCTCATTAGTGCTCCCTAAGCACCACCTTCCCTTTTCTTCCCAGCTCCGGAATGCATTAGCCTCATCTTAAACTTCAGTCACTTCTTTCTCAGCCCAGGCACAGCTTGGAGTTTTCTGCTGGTTTCAGCCCCTCAGGAAAGCTATCCAGGAGCTTTCCTCTAGCAGGCACAGGTTAGCTTTTCCTTCACAGCTCAGCCATGGCACTTATCTATTCTCTCCTGTGCCACCACCATGGCTCTGAGTCACTTTTCTGGGTGCAAGTTCAAATGTCCATGGTCTCTTGGGTTGGCAGAATGCCCAAGCACAGGAAGAGAGTCACTTTGCCCTTACAAATCAAGTTTGGAGTTAATTATCTGTTTACTTGGACAGAGTGTGTCCTTGCATGTGGGGAAGATAATCTTGCCATCTGGATTAGGGTCAGGGGAGTTCAGAGCTTTGGCACACAGAGGGAGGGAGGGAGTGATGGGTGGCTCCCCAGGGGAAGGACAGGGGCCGTAGGGCTGGCTGGGTTTTTGAGGGCTGGGTGTTCATCCTCGTGCTGCCACAGACTCTGGGTATGGCCGTGGGCAAGTCCCAAGTCACTTAAACTCCACCTTGGCCAATGAAAGGAGTACTTCAAGGAGCTGGAAGTTAAAGCAGGGGAGATTGTGGAGGGGACTGGGAAACCAGAGGCCCAGAAAGAGGTCCATAGTAAATCCAATCTGCACTGGAGGTGCACAGTATGTCAGAGGAATTCACCACTTCACACTGTAACAGCCTGTTGTGGGGATGCTCACGGGACTTCCATGCCACAGTCCTGCTCTGTGGTTTGTCAGTGGGGCCAGGGCTTCCTGTCACCTTGTGGGAATGAAGGAAGGAGGAAGCTCCAGATCTGTGGGGTGGCTGGAAGAGTGGGGTCTTCCCCCAGTGACACCCCAAGGGCTCTGTGCTGGCTAAGGGGTTTAGTAAAGGCTGGCTGTGAGTCCCTGTTGAGTATTGCTGGGGTGTCAGTAGGAGCCAGACTGGGCTCCTTGGCTGGAATGTGGGGCTGCTCTGATGCTGCTGTCAGAGGGAGAGCAGAAATCGCTGCAGATGGATCAGTGTGGATGCAACAGGAAGGAAAAAGCTTGGTGGGACACGCTGGGACATAAAAGAACCTTGCAGTGTTGTGATACAAGGCCCATTCAAAGCGTTATTGGGCAGCCTTGTGCTCCTAAGACTGAATATAAAGCAAAAAGCTCTTTCTGAAGGTCCTTTAATGCTGTCCCTTGTGGCTGCTGCTGCTGCTCATCTGTTTTTCCTTGCTTACAGTGCCTCTGATTGCCATGGGGGAATCCAGCATGGACCCGAGCATCTCTGCTGCTGACAGCACTGCACAGCAGGACTCTCTCTTCAGCATGATGGATTTGTTCCTCATCTCTCTCATCACTGGACTCTTCACCTACTGGTTCTTCTTCCGCAAGAAAAAGGAGGAAGTGCCCGAGCTGCCCAAAATGCCGTCAGTGTAAGTAACAACTCCCAGGCTGCCTGCTGCAAGTGCAGCTTTTCTCTCCTGCTTGTGCTGGTCCTGGGGGGCTCAGCTGGACTGGGAGGTCCCCAGGTGAGGGGGCGTTTCTCTGCCCTCAGCTGCTGTGTGTTCTCCTCCCGGTGCAGAAATCCCGCTGAAAGAGCCGGGCTGCAGTTCTGCCTTACCCCACCGTGTGGCCCAGATCGGGAATTGGTCTTTCCCCAGCAAGGCAGGAAAGCCTCTGGCTGTGCTTCAGCACTCCTGTGTTGGCTGTTCTTGATACTTTCTGATAAAAGTCACATTTAGATGAATCTGGAGAAAGGTGGACTTGCTCTTAAGCAGATTTCCTTTTGGAAATCTTATCTACCTTTAGCTATGAAGAAAAGGAATAGTCTTGGGTAGCAGGAGGTAGTTCCTGGAATGAGCTGCTTGGCAGCTCCTGTAAACCTTGATTGGCTTTTGATGCCAGGTTACCACAGCAGCAGGAGACTGGATTTGGAGAGGCAGAGCCTTGTTCCACCCTGTCTCCTGCAAAGGGCTTGGGGCCAGGACCAAACCGTGCTTGTGGAGATCTGGGTGCATTTTGTTCCTCGTCTCAGTCCCATACCAAACAACATCAGATTTCTGCTGGACTTTTTAGCTCATTCTTTATGTTTCTGGTGTTGCAAGAGGATGGAAAGTACATTTTCTGTCTGGGAGGGTTTTAAAGGGCAGCAGTGTCCCTGGCTGTGGCACCTTGTGCAGATGGGTGCACACATGGCTGGCAGCAGCCTGGCTGGCTGTGCCTGCTCGGCCTTGCCTTGGGAATGTGTTCTGTTGGATTGGTGGGATACTTTCCCTCTCGTGCCTGCCAGGCAGGGCTGTGTGTGTCAGTGCACGTGGTGGCCTCTGGAGATTGTAAGGAGAAGGGCTGTGCTGCAGTGGGAGCTGAGCTGGCAGGGAAAGGGCACTATCCTTCTGAAATTAGATCCTTGTGGGGCACAGCCTGGGCTCCCGTGCTGCCTGTCCTTGTGACTGGTTCCACTGACCACCATCACGTGCAGCCCTTCCAGAGGCTGTGGTGACCTTGCAGGGAAGCTTTGGCTGCCTGTGGCGTGTGTTACCACCCTGTGCTGCTGCAGGGCCTCAGCTCATGGGCTTCCATCCCAGACTGGCTGGAGGTGCTGGCTCTGAGCTGCCTCACAGGTGCTTTGTCTCCTCCGTGGGGTCTGTGCTGCCTTCTCTGTCCCTGTGAGCAGTGGCAGGGAGCAACTGCTCCATGTGGGAGATGTGCAACAGCAGCACCTCCTGTTGCTGATAACCAGAGAGGTGAGGTTGTTCTGGAGGTTGTCTGACAGGACTGCATTTTGGAAGAGTGTCAGCCAGGCGGGTGCAGGGTGAGAGGAGGCTGTCAAGTGGTTTTCCCCCATACCCTGCTGCAGCCCTGCCGTGATACTTACAGCAAACTGAGGGTAGCATGACCCCAGAAGTCAAGGCTGTGGCTGCTGGGACACCCATCCTTCATGACAGAGACAGTGACTTCCTGCAGCTTTTGCTCTATGATTTTATGGGATGCTTGGAACTGGGAGAGAAATGAGTGGGAAAACAAGCTTGTTCTGCCTTGGGTTTCCTTCCCTTCTGTAATCCTTGAATTTGAGGTGGAGTTTCCTTTCTGATGAAGAAGCAAATGGGCAAGACACGGGATCACACTGTCAGCCTGTGCCTGTGGCTGGCTGGATGTGGCAGGCTGGCTGTAGGCAGGCAGGGAAGCTGTCCTGACCCAAGAAGGCAGAGAGGCCTCAGCAGGGCTGTCTCTGGCTGGAGTGGAGAGCCTTGACCTTAAGAGGGGTTGCTTTTCTCCAGCTCCTTCTCTGCAGCTCTGCCTTGACTCACCAAACTGTCCTGATCTGCTTTATCTGATGGCACTGGGTGACTGTTCCTGCTGTGTCACTTTGGCCCCCCAACTTCAGCCTCAGAATACTGGAGGATGAAGGTGCTGAGCAGCAATTCAGACACATCACAGTGGCTGCTGCTTTAATGGTTTGTTTGCAGTGTTGAGGAGTGCAAGCCGAGTCTCTGACCTGAACACAGCACCCAGCACCTCAGTGCCCTTCTGGGGTTTTTGGAAGCAGCACACCATGTCAGCTCAGCAGGGTCTGCAAAGGAAATGCTCCTGTTGTTACTGGCCTAGGTTGTGGAAGAGCAGATGCCTGGCTGAAGTGCCCTGTTCTGGGTGGAAGCTGGGCTGGGTTCTCCCTGCATGACCCCACCAGCCTTTGTGGCCTGGGGATGCTCATGGTCTTGCCCCAGTGATGCATCTTTGGGTTCAGCCACAGCTCAGTGAGGGATCAGGCTGCTGAGCTTCACCCTTAAGCCAAGTGGAGCTGTTTTCCTGCCCAGAGTCCCCAGAGAAGGGACAGAACCCAGTACATGTGGTGGTTTCACATACGAGGTGTCCTGTACCTGTGGCGTGTAACACATGCATGTGTGGGCCAGGCTGGGATCCCACTGCCTGAGCATTGCTTGTGTTTTGACCATTCTCAGACTTAATTAAAACCACCAGAGCAGCCCTCCCTGCAGCCTGCTCTGCAGATGTCATTAGGGAGAGCAGCTCTGGATCACCACGCAGCCGTGGCCACCACGCTTCCTCGCAGGGCCATCGCCGGGGAATGCAGGAATTTATTTTTATTCTTTGGCTGCTGCTCCTCTGCAAGTTTCTCAATCACAGATTTCTTTCCCGTCTCGTGTCCCCACTCTGGAGTTGTGCAGACAGGGCAGCCATTGGTATGCTGGGTGTCACCCTCTCCCTTCTCCCCCCTCTTTAACATTGTTTGGGACAGAAACTGGCTTATCTCTATTCTGCAGCTCTGCAGAAATCCATTCTCTGGTACTTGTAGGGCTTCCTGTGGCAGGAATTGCTCCAAGTCCTTAGCCTGATTAGCTCTGTGCTGCCTGTGTGTGTGAGAGAGACCATCTCTAATTTAATTTAATAAGATCCTGAAGAAAACAAACTCCTTTGAGCTGCCTCTGTAATGGCACTGCCATAGTTACCCAGAGCATTGCTCACGCAGTGTCTGGAATCGTTTCATTCAGCTACAGCATCAAGCCTTTTTTTTTTTTTTAAAGAATATATATAAAAGCAGCTGTGATATAAACAGTTTCCAAGGGAACAAGGCTGGGGGAGGGTTTTGTGTCCCGTCCCCCTGCTCCACGCGGATGGGAGAGGGACGTGTGCTGCGGGGGATCCTGGGAGCTTTCATTCTCCACTCCTAATTCCTTTCTGCCACTGCTGCCAGATGTTGCAGTTTCTCAGGACTGCACACATCCACTCAGTAACTTCCAAAGCCCCACCACGAGGATCGGGGTGGACAGGACCGCTCCTGCTATGACCCGTGCCGGGACCTTTTGTGCCGGCTCTCTTCTCCTCAACAAAAGGCTGACGCTTGGTTTTAAAGCCCAGGAAGAGCAGAATGGAAAGGCCTCTGTGCGTGTGGCTCCAGAGCTAAGTTAGATCCGTCCCCCCACAGCTCCCCTTGCAAGGCTGCCCTGGACTCTTTGTCTGCCTGCTCCCTGCCCCAGCATGGGCTGTGCGTACTCGGCCCCGCGGGAAGAGCCGGCCGTGGCCAGGTGAGTTACTGTGCCTGACGGGCTGCTGGGGTTCTTCCCACTCCAGAGCTGGGTGGAGTGGGTGCCTCTTCCCTCTGTGACTGGAGGAGAAGGAAGGGGAGAGGCTCTGTGTGGAAGCAGGCTGCTCCAGAGGAGACCTTGCTGTCGGTGCTCGGTTTCTCTGCAACATCCAGGCTGTGTCCTCGCCTCTGGATGTGTCTGTGCTTTCAGCAGGGAAGCCATGGGAACAGGAGCTTTCTGAAGGAGAGGTGTTCAGCTGAGACAGATTTGTTGCTGAGCTGTTGGGAACTTTTTCCCCTGTTCTTTCTTTCTCCTGAAAGCAGAGTGACAGAAATGCTGGGAGTCATTAGCACTGTGGGCTCCCACCAAGGGTGGGAGGGCTGTACAAGCTACAGACTTGCTGCAGTGATGGGGTTAATCCCCTTCCCTCCAACCAACGCTTCTTCTAGTGCTCATAGCTGCTCCCCTGAGCTGTCCAAGCTGTAAAAGCAGTCCTTGCTGAGGACACGCTTTCTCTTCTAAGTTTCCTTGGCAGAGCAGTGAAAATGAGTGTAGTTTCTGCCTTTGGTGCCTGTGTTTTCACTGCTCAGATCTTCAGGCCACCCTGATGAAGCAGTTTCAGGGAGTTGTGGAGCCTTTTTTCCAAAGCCAGGCTCATTATTTCTTCTGTATGTGAGCCACAGCCTGTTCTCCACTACTCACTTCAGTGCAGGGTTGCCTCCTTTGAAAACGGACGAGCTCCATGTGCTGCACACTTTTCTCTTCCAAAGGGAGCTGGCTGAAAGGATCTAAAACTTTTTTTTTTTTCCTTCTCCTCCTTTAAAAGCGTTTTGTTTAGTAGTTGACCCAACAGTTGTTTTAATTGGATGTCGTTTTCAGAGAGCAGTAACTAAAGAAGTTCACCAAGGAGCCAAAAGCTAAGTGGGAGCTGTGTCTTGAGAGCTCTCCCGAGCCCTCGTCCTGGCGGCAGCGTGGGCAGGGCTGGGGCTGCTCCCTTAAGATATTTGTGATATCCCAGTTCCCAGCAGGGGACAAGGGACAGCATGGGGACACTGTTAACTGCTGAGGGAGCCAAGCAGGGGTGTGAAGCAGCTCTCTTGGGAGCACAGCTGCCTTGGGGAGCTTCTTGGGGTCAGCTATGCATGTCCTTTGTGTGTGTGTGCCTTTTGTATGGGACTGTTGGTGCCCAGAGCTGTCAGGCCCAGTTATGGAGCTCCTTGATCCCCTTGGGTAGCAAGGGTTGCTGTCAGGGCTGTTTTGTGAATGCCCCCCACCCTGCTGCTCTGCGTGTGTGTGCTCTCCACAAAAGCCTCGGCACATCCGCAGGGTCCCTCCCTCTGGGCTGTGGAGCTGAGGAAGCTGTTAGTGAGCTCTTCACATTCTCACATGGGCTGGAGCCAAAACCATTTGTTTTTTTTTGCCTGGAGGCTTCTGTCTTCCCACAGGAGACCCAGCCTTGCATTCTTCCACTGTGAAATGGGAACGGGTCCCATGTTCCTCTTCCCCGCTACCACAGCTTCAGTGGGGAGGGCCACAAAGGCCACACAGTCCTTGCCTGCTGTGAGCAGCTCCCAGCACCTCATCTGACTGTACCTGTGCTCACCTCTGCTTTTGAGGCTCCCAGGGTCCCCAGGGCTGGGTTGTTTTCACCCCATGACACTGAAAACCCAAGGGTGTCCTAAGGATAGCAAAGCTCTTCTGGCTGCCTCCCTACCAGGGCAGCCAGAGCAGTGGGAATCCCTACCTCCACATTTCTGTCTCTGCTGTGGTTTGTCCTCCTTGCAAGCTAGAAAAAGCCATCTCCATGCAGTAAATTATCCTGGTGCAAATCCTGCTCTGTGCAGGAGATCCATGCTGGGACTGGAAATCCAGCATGGGAACAAGCTCCACAGGACCTCGTCTGGCTCCCTTGCTGGGTGCTCTGTGGGTCTGATGAGCTGCATGTGTCTGCTCAGTGGGGCTCACCAGCTCTGGGACTCATGTCTGCATTGCTGTTTTGAGGTGAAAAGAGCTGTTTTTTGGCACTGTTCCACTTCAGGCTCAGGGATGTTCCCTGGGGAGCATGGCTCAGGAGTGATCCTGCCTGCCCACGGTGGTGTGGGAAGCAGGGAGCTCTCGATTCCCTTCTCTCACACCGTGGCTTGGCCCCTGAGATTCTTGTGAGATCCTTGTAACCTGCTCAGCTGGGAAACCTCTTGGAGCAGCTGATAAAGGTTTCCTGGTGGGCAGGGCTGAGTGCCTGGGCTTTCCCTGTGAGAGGATTCACTGATGGGGGTCAGGCTGGGGCTCAGCTTTTCCCCTCTGCTCCGAGTGCCTGCTCCATGGTTGTGTGCAGAAACCCTGAGCCATGGGCATCCCTGGTACAGAGTGAATAACAGTGGTCCGTGGGGACTTAACACTCCTTTGGACACCTCTCCTGAGGTCTGGAAGCCACTTTTTCCCCGCTTGCTTATTCCTGACATTAAAAAATGAACATGTTCATCTGACAAGAGGTTCCTCCTGTCTTTCAGGACTGTAACTACAGTGAGAGACAGCAGCTTCATTGAGAAGATGAAGAAGACGGTAAGCTGCTTGTTCTGGCTGCAGGGGGTACTGGGAAGGTGGGGAAGCTTGTTTCCTTCCCAGTTTCCTCTGGAGACTGTCAGCAGGAGGAGCTGCTCTGGATACAGACACATGCCTGCTGCAGAGAACATCCAGAGGGAGGCTGTGTGGGCAGCCAGGAATAGCTCTTTTACTGTATGCCTGAGAGTTTTCTTAGACAAGAAATTAAAGTGAAAATTTGGTGGAAAAAAAATAATGTAACATGAGATCAAAGTCAGGAGGGAAGTGGCGGAGACTTTAAAGCCTTTGGCTGGCAGTTGTTTATCCATGTGGTTGCTTCCAAACTGGCTGGCTGTGGAATGGGAGTTGTTGCACACAGAACTGACAGCTTTTGACTCCTCTGGTCTGGACACAAGAGGAAGCAGAGGAAGAAGCAAGGGCTGGATGCATTTTCCATTTTACTTCAAAGTAGCTGGCTTGCAGCAGAGCAGGAGCTCTGGTGCTCAGGCACTTGCCCAGAGCTTTGGCAAGTCCTGTGTTCTCATCCAGGGAGTTCCCTGTTTCCAGGAGTCACACCGCAGCCTTGAGGTTGAGAATAAATCTTGAAAGTTTATCCTTTGCTTTGGGTTTTAGTCTGACCTGAGTCTCCCCTCTGAGAGTGGCAAGAGTCATGTTCTCATTAACAGCTTAGCCTTGAGCTTTCTGCCAAAGCCTTGGAGTCCTGCACAAGCACAGACTCCTGGCTGCCTTTAGGGTGCAGTCCAGGATTCCTGATCCCAGGCATTTCCTTTGTCTGTGCTACACCCATGCATTTGCCAAATGCCTGATCACCATTTCAAAGGGATTTCTCTTTCTATTTGTCTCCAGGGGAGGAATATAGTGGTGTTCTATGGCTCCCAGACGGGCACAGCAGAGGAGTTTGCCAATCGCCTCTCCAAGGATGCCCATCGCTACGGCCTGCGGGGCATGGCAGCAGATCCAGAGGAGTATGACCTGGTAACTCAGCCCTGATCAGCCTTGGCATAGTAACATCCCTTGAGTGGCCCCTAAAAACACCACAAGGACCCTGGCCAAGGGGCAGTTGTGTTATTTAGGGGGGAAAAGATCAGCCTGAGAGATGCAGATATGGCGTTGCCATTCTGCGTTCTCCTGGTTCCTTAGAGCCTTGCATGGGAAATCCCATTGCTTTTCTGCTGGGGTAGGAATACTGACTGGCAGTCCAGTGAGGGTGGTTGGCTTTATTTTCCCTGCCGTTTTGGGTGGGTTTGGCCTTTCCCAACCCCTTCTGTAAAAGCCTGGTTCTGTTCCACATGCCTAGGAGGAATAGGGTTACCCAGCAGCCACATTGTGGGATCCTGGAGGGTTCCTTCTTTCCTTTGCTTGCAGTCGGACCTGAGTCGCCTCTCTGAGATTGACAAGTCCTTAGCTGTGTTCTGCATGGCCACCTATGGAGAGGGGGATCCCACAGACAATGCCCAGGATTTCTATGACTGGCTGCAGGAGGCTGACGCCGACCTGTCGGGCCTGCGGTTTGCAGTAAGTGGCTCCATCCCGGTTTCTCTGTTGCATTTTGGGCAGGAAGGCCCAAGAGCCCTCCAGTGTGGCTTGGGGAAAAGCCCAGCATGATGTCTGTGCCTTGTACAACTTGTCTGGGATGAGGAACCCTACTGTCTTCCTGCCCAGGCTTTGTGGACACTTGCAAATGTACATGTGGAGGCTTTAAATGCAGATGTCAGAGTTCTCTCTGCACTCCCTGCATCATGAGGGTTTCCTGGTATAAACAGCCCCAAACAGCCCTGCAGGCACTGAATACAAGTCTGTAAATGAGCTACAGGCTGCTGCTGCTCTTCAGAAGCTAATTGAGCAGCCTGGGGCCAGATCTTCTCCCACAAATTAAAGCACTTGGAGGATTGTGCAGCTCTCTTCCTGTGCTGAGCTGAATAACTGGCTGAGATACAACCACCTCACCTAAACCCTGGCCAAATTCCTTAGGCAACATAATAATTGCAAATGAGGGTAAAATCCACTGCTGGTGGTGTGAAGCTTCTCTGTGTGAAGCAGTGAGCAAACATTTACTGAGTGGTTTGTGGGAGGTAAAGGCCAGCAATGGCTCTCCAAGCAGTCCAGGTTCTTTCTGGTCCCATGAGGAGATGTGCAGGAGCCCTTGGAAGTGCATCCAGGCTCAGGGTAGGTGCTGGTGCCTCCTGACCACACACTCCAGTGGTAGATTTTTAATCAAGGCCTACAAAGAGCTGATGGGGAGCTGGGAGAGGTCTCACTGTCTTGCTTCAGCATCCTTTGCTGGATGAAACTGGCCAGAGGGTGTCAAATGGATGGGGACAGCCCACCTCCTGTGCTCATGAGTGTTCCCTTCCAGGTCTTTGGGCTGGGGAACAAGACCTATGAGCACTTCAATGCCATGGGCAAGTACGTGGACAAGAGACTGGAGGAACTCGGAGCCCAGCGCATCTTCGAGCTGGGGCTGGGAGATGACGATGGCAAGTGAGTGCCTTGGCTTGAGGGGCTGCTCAGAGCTGCCCAAAACACCTTGGGAGGGACCTTGGCAGGGAATTGGCTCTACTACCAAGGCAGAAATAAACTCCACAGGGCTTGTTGACATGTCTTTGGGTGTGTGTGTGTCTGCTGTCTGTCCCACAATCAGATCCCTGTACACAGGGCGTATCCTGAGGGATCCTGTATCTGGGAAATGCCACATCAGCTTTAAATGCCCATGGGTGCACACTGGAGCAGGCTTTGCAGCCTCCTCTGCCTTTGCCCTGCTGCAGCTCCATTGCTAACCCAGCCTGTGTGGATAACCTCACCCATCCCAGTGGAGCAGGCAGATTCCATCTCCTTGGGAAGTGTTTGATGGTGGGAGGCAGCAATTTTCCTACTCAAACAGTGATAATTTTAAAATTTTGTTTTATTTTATTTTACCTCTCTGTGCTCACCTGAGCACCCTGGGACATTACATCAACCTGTGGCTCTAAAGGTCTGAAGAGAGAGATGTGCCATGTGTGAGAGGCTCTGAGCCCAGAAAAATAAGCATTGCCATGGTGGAACCTGCCTTTTGGGAAGGTCACCTCATGCCAGGAGTGGGCAGTGGGGAGCTGGGTTTTTTAAAGACTGAGCCTGACTAGCAAAGCCTTCTGTGGCAGACCTGGTGAGGGGAGGAGTGTCTGGTGTAGCAGCAGTTCCCACTTAGTGCCCTGCAGGTGCTTTCCTGCTGATTTGTGGGTGTGTGGAGGTACCAAAGCTGCCTGGGTCTAAGGCAAATGCCTTTTCCCAGGGTGAAGGGAGGAAGTCCATGGGGATCTCAGGTGGCTCCTCTGGGAATGGGCTGGGTTATTGACTCTCTCTTCTGCCTTGTCCAGCCTGGAAGAAGACTTCATCACCTGGAGAGAGCAGTTCTGGCCAGCAGTGTGTGAGCACTTCGGGGTGGAGGCTACAGGAGAAGAGTCCAGGTGGGTTTGGGAGCAGGTTCTTTTGGGTGTCAGAGAGAATGAGCACCTCTGATCAGCCGTCAGCCTGGGCTGCTGTTCCCTCTCCTCTGCACTGCCTCCCCCTCCAGACTTGAGGAGAGCATGAGTGAAGTAGAACAGGGAGTGAGGGAGTGGGGCTGGCAGGCCTGGGGCTGTCATGGTGAGAGTTTGAGCCCAGCTCTGGATTTTTGTTCCAAGTGGGGACATGATGGGTTTGGTTCCTTTGGGGATGGCTGTGCTGGCTGTGAACCAGTGAGGCTGAGGCTTCCTTTTGGTCTGGGCTTTCTGCAGAGTCTGCCTGATCCCTCACGCCTCGAGAGGGGCAACAGGGATGGAATTTGCATTGTTTTTGATCTCCAGCAAACCCAGCAAAGTAGATGATGGTTCCAGCTGAACCTTGTGGTGTCCAGTTTGACTTTTCCCTGTTTTTCTCTCCCCTTTTCCCTCCCAGCATCCGACAGTACGAGCTGGTGGTGCACACAGATGTGAACATGAACAAGGTCTACACGGGGGAGATGGGCCGACTCAAGAGCTACGAGAACCAAAAGCCGTGAGTGCCAACCCCCCTGGGCAGGTCCCTGACGTTTCTGACAGCACCTGCTGTGCAGGCCCTGGCATCTCTGCAGCACAGCAGCTCTGTGCCCAAGAGAAACGGGCTCAGATCTCTGCTGGGGCTCCAAGATTCCCCAGTGAATGAATCACTGGTGGTGAGGAGATGCCTGTGGTCATGTGTGCTGTTTGGCTGGCACATCCACAGCATCTGTCCTGAGCCTTTCCTTGCCTGGGGTTGCCAATGCATGATGGCTGCTGGCAGTATTGCTGTGGGGAGATGAGCTTTAAAAATTAATTCCAGCCTGAAATATTTCTTTGAGATGTGACAATCCCTCCAGTCCAGTTCTGTGTCACGCGTTCTTAATGGGACAGAAACTGTTGCCTGCTGGGCTGTGCTTAGAAGAAAATAATCTGTTTCCTGTGCCAGTGTGGGCAGCAGCAGGATCATGATCTGTTTTCTGTGCCACTGTGGGCAGCAGCAGGACCATAACTTGGTTTGTGCTGTGGTGCAGTGTGTTTTGGAGCATGAACCAGATCATAGGAGCCTGCTCTGGGGGCAGAGGGAACATGCCTGGATACAGGCAGCACCATGAGGCTGCAGGAGAGTAACCAGAGGGCCCTTGTGTTTCCTTGCAGCCCATTTGATGCCAAGAACCCCTTCCTGGCTCGGGTTACAGAGAACCGCAAACTGAACGAGGGTGGAGAGCGACACCTGATGCACCTGGAGCTGGATATCTCCAATTCCAAAATCAGGTAGTTTCCTGGGGGAGACTGCTCCTCTGCTTTGTCAGGAGCAAAGAACAAGGATGTGGCACATGTGCTCATCCAGCACTGCAGAAGGGAACCAGGTGCCCCATGTCAGGACTTGCTCCCAGCTCTTGCACTGCTTTGGGTCCATCCCATCCCACATCCCTGTTCTACCTGAGCAGTCCCAGTTGCAAGAATTCTCTAGGAGTCAGTCAAGAAATGAGAGAAGGGAGAGCTGGGCATTGCTCTTACCTGTGTTTGCCTGGCTTAGATGTAAAAGCCAAGGGGGAATAAAGCCCTGTTCCCAAAAACCCTCATACTGGCTTGAATTGTTAGACAGTCATGAATCATGAAACATAACAAAGTGCTGCAGAGATTTTGAGCAGCTCTGCTCCTTGCTGGAACTCTGGCAAAATTGCTGTTCCCTTGGAGGTCCCTTGTAAAACCCCTGGTTCTTGAAACTGCTACCCCACAATGGCCCTTCCCGCTGTCACTGCTGCTCTGTGGACCCCTGCTGGTGCAGGCACTGCAGCAGCTCAGATCTCAGTGTTGTCCTGCTGCCTCTTGCACCCCCTTGCCTTCTGGCTGGGCCTCTGCAGGTGGGGAAGAAGTGGTGCAGGTGTTCCATGTGCTCTCCTCCTGCTCTCGTGCCAGGTATGAGTCTGGGGACCACGTGGCCGTGTACCCAGCCAACGACTCCTCCCTGGTGAACCAGATTGGTGAGATCCTGGGCACGGATCTGGACACTGTCATGTCCCTAAACAACTTGGATGGTGAGTATGGATGACCCCTGAGGGTCAGCAGTTCTCCTTCAGCTGTAGCCTGTGGGGCACCTCCAGGCTGACAGGTGTCCCACAGCCACTCTCAGTGCTGTGCTGTTCTAGCAGGGGCACAGAGCCTGCTTGCTGAGGGCAGCTGAAGTGGGTCAGTTGTGAAATGTGCTTAGTGAGCCCATTGAACAACAAATTATGTAACAGCACACTCCTAATTACGGAGCATCAGCCCACCAGAGCATCCCTCAGCAGCCCTGGAGCTCCACAGGGCCCCGAGTGTGTGAGATGTTCTTATTCAGTCCTGGGAGGAGGCACAGGCTTGGGGACTGAACTGCCAGGAGGGAGCACTTGTGCTGATCCAAAGAGCTCCTCCTGGGCAGGGTTCCCTGCAGAGCCAGCCTCTGGCAGGAGGGGGATGGCAGCTGCTGCCCAGTGCACTCCTGGAGCAGCACAGGCACCTGAGGCATCAGTTGTGCTGGCCCAGAAGCCTGAGAGGGCTCCTGTTTTCTGGACAGGCGGTGGATTTAATGCTTGTGGCTCTCTGTGCAGTGCCCTGTGTTGTCCAGCCTCACGCTGTCATTCCTGTCCCTTATGGACATCTCAGTTTGCTGAACTGAGTGGCTCCAGCCTTTCTGCTGGCACAGCTGTACATGGCTGACAGAGCCTAAGGACACTTTAGAGGCCAGATCTGATGGAGCTATAAGTGCCTGAGGCCAAATGAGCCATGGAGAGCAGCCCCCCTGCTTGGCCTGGGGCTTTGCTGGGCTCTGTGCACAGACATCTCGGGGCAGGGAGCCCCTTTGGGGAATGCAGGGTGTATTTTTTGCTGCCAATTTTGCTGCTAAACTGTCAGGCAGCATCTGTGAAACACAGAGTGGGCTACTGGGAGACAGAGCTGCCTGCAGAGAGAGCCGATTCAGTGTGGAACTGGGGCTCTGTCTCCAGCCCTCACACAACCTCTTAACATAACAGCGTGAGCTGGAGGAGTTTTAATTTTCCTTTCTCTCCCGCTTCTCCAGAGGAATCCAACAAGAAGCATCCCTTCCCCTGCCCCACGTCCTACAGGACAGCCCTGACCTACTACCTGGACATCACGAACCCTCCGCGCACCAACGTGCTGTACGAGCTGGCGCAGTACGCCTCGGAGCCCGGCGAGCAGGAGCGCCTGCGCAAGATGGCCTCGTCTGCTGCCGAGGGCAAGGTGGGCCCTGCCCTGCTGCTGGGGGTCCCCCAAAGGGGCCCAGGGTGCACAGGGGGTGTTTTCCAGCCGCCTGGGGAGGTTGTGACGCCCGTGCTTGCCCGCAGGCCCTGTACCTGAGCTGGGTGGTGGAGGCCCGGAGGAACATCCTGGCCATCCTGCAGGACATGCCCTCGCTGCGCCCCCCCATCGACCACCTGTGCGAGCTGCTGCCCCGCCTGCAGGCCCGCTACTACTCCATCGCCTCCTCCTCCAAGGTGGGTGTGCTTCCAGCAGGCAGCGTGGCTGTGGGGGGCTGCTCCAGCTGCAGCTCCCTCAGCTGGGGGCTGGGCATGGGCAGCTTCTCCTGCTGGCAGTTTGCTGTGAGACAGGAAGATTCCTCCCTGCATGGGCCTGTGGAGAGTGCCACAGTACAGCCAGCTGTGCCCTGATACCACCACACTCCCTGGAGCCCTGCTGCTCTCTGACCGTTGGCCTGGCTTTCAGCACTTGGAAGAAAGTGGCATTTTAGGGGCTGATCAAAAGTCACTCTTTACTTTGTGCCTGAAGCCCTGAGGTTTTTGGCAATATCCAGAGAAGCTCAGTAGTCCTGTGGCGAGTCAACACAAGACAAAAGCCCCATGAGGGGCACACAGGGAGGAATAGCTGTCCCAATGTTAACATCAGGTTGAACTCCTCCCCACCCCTGAGCACAGGGGACAGAGCTGTGGGCAGAGCCTGGTGCCAACATCCCTTCCCTGCAGGTTCATCCCAACGCCATCCACATCTGTGCCGTGACGGTGGAGTACGAGACCAAGACCGGCCGCCTGAACAAGGGGGTGGCCACCAACTGGCTCAAGAGCAAGGTGCCTGAGCAGAACGGGAGCAGCTCCCTGGTGCCCATGTACGTCCGCAAGTCCCAGTTCCGCCTGCCCTTCAAGCCCAGCACGCCCGTCATCATGATCGGGCCGGGCACCGGCATCGCCCCCTTCATGGGCTTCATCCAGGAGCGGGCCTGGCTCAAGCAGCAGGGTGAGTGCCCAGGAGCTCCCTCTGCTGCAGTGGGTGCCTCTGAGCTGCACCTTTGCAGCTCCTGTTGCTGATGGGTCCAGCCAAAGGCAGGGGGGTGGGGCAGGGTGAACAGCAAACGAGTGTTTTGCCCACATGAAGATGCTTTGTCCTTCTCTTGGACATGAAGATGCTTTGTCCTTCTCTTGGGCATGGAGGATGTTTGGGGGATAGACCTGAGGCAGCTCTGACCTCTGCCACCACATCTCCAAATAACCAGTCGAATCAGAGTAATTTCTAAAGCCTGTGGCCACTTCTGGGAATCGGTCTTGAGCTTCCCCTTCTAACCAGAAGCCGTCGTGCGTCTCTGCAAGCCCAGAGGAGGGAGGGGAGAGCACAGGTTGGGGACTGCTGGGGTTGGCAGGACAAGGGGAGATGGGGAGGGGACAGGGCTGGGGGCTGCCAGCGCCCAGCTGATGGGAGCTGTGTGACCCTGCAGGCAAAGAGGTGGGTGAGACGGTGCTTTACTACGGCTGCCGCCGTGAGCACGAGGACTACCTGTACCGGGAGGAGCTGGCCCGCTTCCAGAAGGAGGGAGTCCTCACCCAGCTCAACGTGGCCTTCTCCAGGGACCAGGCTGAGAAGGTACCAAACTATTCCCCCCACTGTTTGCTCCTGCTGCCCCCATCACACCCAGCCTGGAGGGCCCATGGCAGGCAGGAGCAGCCAGCACTTCCCATCTCCCAGAGCCATGAGCACAGGCTTGGCTTCCCTCCCTCTCCACAGCCTGTGGTGTGGGGGCTCTGCTCCCCTCTCCTCACTCCCACGTTCTTTCCTGCCAGGTTTATGTCCAGCACTTGCTGAAGAAGAACAAGGAGCACGTCTGGAAGCTGGTGAACGAGGGCATGGCTCACATCTATGTGTGCGGGTAGGTCTGGGGGCAGGACCGTGTTCCTGTGCTCAGGAAAACGGGCATGGCTCAGTTTCCCCAGTGCCCTACACGCCCTGGGAGGGTTATGCTGTCCCTATCCAGAGGAGGGCAGGGGGGCTGGGGTGAGCAAACCCTGTGTGTGCTGGGGGAGGTGACAGGGCTCTGGGGCTCTGCTGGGGTCTCACACTCCCCGTTTGCAGCGACGCCCGGAACATGGCCCGGGACGTGCAGAACGTCTTCTACGAGATCGTGTCCGAGTTTGGGAACATGAGCCAGCCCCAGGCCGTGGACTATGTAAAGAAACTGATGACAAAGGGCCGCTACTCCCTGGATGTGTGGAGCTAAGAGCGGGGCTGGAGGCCGGGGAGAGAACAGGTCCCCAGGCCGGGGGAGCTGCAAGTGCCTGGTCCCCCACTGCTGCTGTGGGTGATGGTGTCCCCAGCCCACAGCTACCCCTCTGTCGCTCCCAACCCTCCCTGGGCCTCGGCAGCCCCTCGGGCAGGCTGTGGCTGCAGGGGGGCAGGGGTTGAGAGGGGCAGGGGGGTAGCTCAGGCTGCTGTGATGCCGCGGGCACAGCCTGGCACCAGCGTTTGCCTTGACACAGGGACAGGAGGGACACAGCTGCCGTGGGGCTGGAGGGATGGACACTCTGGGAGCTCTGGGGTTGCCTTATCCCCGGGGGCTGGAGCCCACCCCGGCCTGCAGGACGGCAGAGGGGCGGCTGGGATGGAGGCCTTGCCTCCCTGCTGGCACCCGTGTGCCCGGCCCTGGGCTGGGGGCTGGCAGCTGGCTCTGGCACAGAGCTGTCCGTGCCCCCCAGCATCCTGCTCCGCTGCCCGCCCTCTCTCCAGCATCCCGCGGGAAGGGGCGGCTCCCTCCCTCGGGAACACACCCCGTTTGGGAGGAGGGCTCTCAGCCCACAGGGCCCTGCTTGCTCCCCTGAGCCCAGCCCCTCCCTCACGCCGTGTACGGTCGTTTTTTAAATACTGTTTTTATTTGAACATCTTTGTGATTTAAGCATGGGGAGGAAAAAAAAAAAAAAACAACGGAAAAACTAGACTTTCAGGCTGTCCAATGATTGTAAATTATTTAAATACATTTGCCCTTGGAATAAAAATACTGTGTCTGGAGTTTGCTTCCTGCCTTCTCTCTGCAGAGGGAAGAGGGAGCAGGAGGAGTAATGGATAACTGGGAGGAATCTTGGGGCTGTGGTGGCATCTCTGGGTTTGGGCTGAGCTGGGAGCAGCCCCCACCCTGAGTGCTGAGCCCTGGGGAGGGGGGAGGATGGCAGTGGGGGGCTCTGGACTGAGGTGCAGCTGTGCCAAACCTGCTCTTTGGTTCTTCCAGAGCTCCCAGTGCTGGTGCACCTGGCGTCTCTTCCCCAGCTGCAGGGACAGCGAGGTCCTGCTGGGCCCCTGTGCAGGCTGGGGTGCCACGAGAAGGAGCCCCCCCCGGCACCTCAAGCTGGTGGGGAGCACAGGGAGATGACTTTTCATAGAATCATGGAATCATTTAGGCTGGAAAACCCCTCCAAATCCTTGAATTCAACCCTTAACCCAGCACTGCCACGCCCACCACCCAACCATGGCCCCAAGTGCCACATCTACATGGCTTTTAAATCCCTCCAGGGATGGCGATTTCACCACTGCCCTGGGCAGCCAGGGCTGCACAACCCTTCCCATGGAAACATTTTCCTTAATAGCTGATCTAAACCTCCCCTGCTGCAACTTGAGGCTGTTTCCTCTTGTCCTGTTGTGACCATTGTCCTATTGACCCCCACTTCCACCTTCCTTTCAGGGAGGTTGTGTCAGGACCCACTTCCTGATGAACCAAAGCCACAGAGCCGAGTGTGGAATCTGTTTCCAGACTGTCCCAGGGACCTGGGGCAGCACCTTCCCTTTATTTTCACATGTGCATCCCCTGGAGCTGCCAGCCCAGGGTGCTGTTTGCAGAGCTCCAGTGTGAGCTGGGCCCAGGCTCCTGGTGCTCCCACCCCTCTCCTGCCTCAGCCACTCCTTCCCTGTGGCTTGAAGGTGAGGGAGGAATGGGGGCACACTTGGAATCCAGGGCTGTGCCCTTGGAGTGATGAGGCCGCCCCAGGGACTCTGCCTTCAGCACACAGGGGCTGCTCTGGGTGCAGGGCTGGGGAAAAAGGGGGAACCTCGAGCACCCCAGGAGCTGTGTGAGGCAGTCCCTGGCCTCTGCCTCGTCCCAGCGGGGCGGGGAGCACCAGCATCCAGGGACCATTCCAGTGAATGGAAGGGCAGTGGCTGCTCTCAGGGAGGAGGAGGGCAGCCAGGACAGGAACCACAGGGTGCTCCTGACTCCAGGTGAGTGACTCCAGCACGGATCCAGCCCCGTGAGGAGCACATAGACTGTCCAGGAGCAGGCCCCAGGCTCTGTCCCACAGCCAGGCCTCCAGGGAATGGGATGAGACACCAGAGTCCGGACGGAATCGAGGGGATGGGGGATGGAGCCAGTGGGGAGAAACAGTCCAGGCCCCCACACTGCCCCCCTTCAGTTCTCCTTCGTCTCCTTGTTCTTGTTCTGAATCTTCTGGTGGACGACGCGGAGGGTGGTGAAGAAGTTCCCCAGGAAGAGGATGAAGAAGGGGAGGCCGCACATGAGGACCTGTGGGAGGACAGGCAGGAGTCAGCAGGAAGGACCTGCCTGGGGCATCCCCCTGGGGGGCCCTCCCGGGAGCCTCCTCACCTGCCACTCCTTGCACTCGGGGTGCTGGATCATGCGGAACAGGGTGATGGCGTTGTACAGCTGCCAGAACTGCGGGGGAGAGCACACTGAGGGAGCTGCTGCTGCACAGCCTCACTCCCAGGCTCGTGCTCTTCCAGCTGCTCCCTCTGGGCACAAACCCCACACTGACCTCGTGTGAGGGCAGTGAAACCCCATCCAGGCTCGGGGCCAGAGGGCTCATCCCTGCTCTGTGCCAGCTGGAGCCCTGAGGAAGCCTCAGCCCAGCCTTTGGCCATCGGCCTCAACGACCTGACCAGGGAAGGACTCGGCCCTCGGCAGCAGCAG
The DNA here is from genome assembly GCA_013398175.1 of Climacteris rufus. NCBI lineage: Eukaryota > Metazoa > Chordata > Aves > Passeriformes > Climacteridae > Climacteris > Climacteris rufus. Next base: position 94,348 of record VZRZ01007174.1, on the reverse strand, counting down.
CTCAGAGCTGGAGCTCAGAAGGGCTTTGGAAAGGCTTTAGAAGGGTTCTCAGCACAGCCCCTCTGTTCTATTCTGCACTTGGGCACTGGGCAGACCTACCCCAGCTCCTCCCCATCTCTCTTCCCCACTCGTGGAGGCAGTGGGTGCTTGGGAGGCTCAGCGGTTGCTGGAAGCGTTTCCCTGCCCCTGGCATCCTGGCTCCCATGGCTGTGGCAGCCTGTGGGGACTGTGCCGTGCCCAGGTCCCTGAGCACAGCCAGGAGAGTGGCATGACCCACTCCCACCCGGGGCTCTTGCAGCTCCCTGCAAGGACCAGAGCAGACTCACCTGCCCAAAGAAGAGGAAGGGAAGCAGGAACGTGAGGCCTCTCCACATCCAGGACTGGAAGCCCTCTGCAAAGGACAAGGGTTTGTGTGAGGACCTGGAATGGGGAGTGGATGGATCCCAGCTCCTCCAGACGTGGGCAGGGGGGCTCAGTGCCCAAGCCATGCCTGGCTGAGAAGGTGCTGCCATTCCAGCCTCCCTGTGGGCACCTGAACTCGCAGGGGGGACTCCTAATCCAACATGGAGCTCTGGAGGAAGCTGCTCCATGGAGCTGTCTCCTCTCAGCTCCTGCCCCTGCTGTTGTAGGGGCTGGGGAGGTGACAGCCCACAGCACATGGGGTGTCAGAGGGATGTTTCATGCCTGAAGGAGCTTCCTGGATGCCCAGAGCCACACCCACTGCCACCACAGTCCTGAGGGAGCCAGCTGGGGGCTGGTGGTTCCAGGAGAGCAGGAGGAGGGGGACAACCAACCTTTGGGGTGCTGCTGCCCCGTGGAAGCTTTGGTTTGACTTGTAGCTTTTACTGTTTCTGCCCCTGATAAAACTGACCTCAAACCAAAGTGCCACCGTTACCTTTAGTGGAACCACAGCTCCCAGTGGGCTAAGAGCAGCCTGGAGCTGGGGGAGGCTGGGACAAGCAAGGGGGGATCCCACTCACCCACAGTCAGATCCATGTTGTGCCTCTCTCCCAGCGCTCGCAGCCGGTACAAGCACCCGCTCTGGTAGTAGTACTGCAGGAACTGCACGAAACCTGCAGGGACAGCACGGCCTCCATCAGCCCAGGGGTCACCTCCCAGCCTCAGCATCGGCCCAGGGGTCACCTCCCAGCCTCAGCATCGGCCCAGGGATCACCTCCCAGCCTCAGCATCGGCCCAGGGGTCACCTCCCAGCCTCAGCATCAGCCCAGGGATCACCTCCCAGCCTCAGCATCGGCCCAGGGGTCACCTCCCAGCCTCAGCATCGGCCCAGGGGTCACCTCCCAGCCTCAGCATCGGCCCAGGGGTCACCTCCCAGCCTCAGCATCGGCCCAGGGGTCACCTCCCAGCCTCAGCATCAGCCCAGGGATCACCTCCCAGCCTCAGCATCAGCCCAGCTCCAGGAGGACTCTGCCCACAAAGGCCACCCAAGGCCAAGGGAACAGCCAGGAGAGCCAAGAGCTGTGAGCAGCTACAGCCAGGTCTGCACGAGCTGCAGAGCCTGGCCAGACACAGTCCCTGCCCCAGCACGTGTGGCAGCACTTACTCTGGTACATGGAGAAGGAGAGAAACTGGTTCCTGAACATCTGGTACATGAGCCCATCTGGCCTGCAGAGACAGTGCTGGTTAGAGGACGTGGGGCTGGGAGGGGACAGCCAGCCCTGCCTGTCCCACAGCCCCTGGGGCCAGGGTTAGGGCAGCAAAGGCCCCTTGGCCCCCATGGGACAGGGCACACAGACTCACCATGTCAGCATGACACCTGAGAGGAAGGTGGAGATGTGGTGGTGGAAAACCCACCAGCCTTTGATTCTGCAGGGCAGACACAGAGAAGGGGGTCAGGGCTGGGGCGTGAATCCAGAGCCAAAGGCACACCAGGAGAGCAGAGCAGCCCACCCCAGCCACCCCACAGCTCCCACGGCTGGGCTGGTTGGGAAATGGTCCTCGGAGCAGGACCCAGGGCCTCGGGGCTGGGCAGCACCGGGGCCCCTCCAGCTCCACCTCCCCGCGCCGCCTCCACAGGGAGGTTCCTCCAGCTCCCAGCAGGGTTTGCTACACGCCCTGAGTAGGAGGGAGCTGCTCCTCTGGGACAGGTCCCAACCCCCCCAGCCCTGCAGAGAATTCCCAGCCCCTGCAGAGCCCCTCCCCGGGCCCAGGGACTCACTTGGAGCCGTTGTTGATGAGGATGCTCTCCCGGATGGTGAGGGTGCAGTAGTACCACACCAGCAGGAAGTTAAAGACGGCGTCTGTCACCCTGGGTCACACACAGCAGGGTGTCAGGGGTGTGCTGGGGCACAGGCACCAGGACAGCCCGTGGGACACCCACCCCCAAGGGCAGGGACCTGCCCCCCACCACCCACCACAGCCACAAAGGCCACCCCACCTCCAGGGCAGTGTGCAGATGCTTTTTCAGCACCCCCTGTTCAGCTCTGGACTGTCTGGGATGGGACAGAAGGACAAGGGGGCTCTGGGAGGAGATCTCTGCCCAGCATCCAAGCCAGACTCACCTGGAGTTGAGGAGGAACCGACAGGAGAAGGAGACAATGAGCAGGATGATGGTGAGGTAGAGCTTGAACTTCTCATACTCATCTTTGTATGCAAACCTGCAGGGAAGACAAGGACAGGCTTGGAGCAAGGTGGCTGCTGGAAGTCTGTATCCTCCCATCCCACCTGACTGGACAAAAGGGATGTTCTGTTGGGAACCTCTGGGACACACTCAGGAAAACCTTGGGGGTATTTCTGAGAGCAGAGCACACCAGGCTGCTTCCACACAGCTGGGACACCTTCGAGCACCCCAAACCACCCCAGCCTGGTGGGTGGCCCTGCTGGGAATCTGGGCAGACTGGGATCTCCAAAGGGAGGACTGGGGAACAGAAGGAGGGGGACACAGGCTCTTGGTTGTGCACCTCTGGCATGGGGAGGACTCTCATGAGCCAAAACCAACTGCTGGTGTTTCCCCAAGGGAAGAGGAGGAGCCTATCCACTGTCTGTCTTTCCTGGGAGTCCCTGGCACAGTGGGGACATGGACATGGCTCTCTCTTTCCTGGGAGTCCCTGGCACAGTGGGGACATGGACATGGCTCTCTCTTTCCTGGGAGTCCCTGGCACAGTGGGGACACGGACATTGCTTCGGTGGAGGGTCCTATGAACTTGTCAGGGCTAATGGTCCCTCCCGGCCCGGTGGCAGGAATGTGAGGGGCAGTCAAGGACTTGGCTGATTCTTAGGAAATGATGCAGAAAACAGCCCAAGAAGGGAATCTACACCAGGTGGGCCAAGCCAGCCCCGTGTGTGCCCAAGAGGAGCTGCTGTTCCTGTGCCAAGGGGATCCTGAGCCAGGCAAAGCAGAGGTGCAGCCAGGAGGGGCCGTACTTGGCCTGTTTGCTGAGCAGGGTCACGTTCACATTCCCGAGCACCAGACTCAGGTACAACCTGGGGAGAGAGCAGAGTGTGAGGACAGGGACCTGCCTGTGGAGCTGTCCCCTCCTGTGCCACCACTGGGGCCAGGGATGAGCCCCCAGCTCCTTCCACTGGGAGCTGCCAGGCACAAACCCTCTGGAATCCCCTCCCACGGGCAGGGGACAGTGGCTGAGCACACACCCCACCTCCCACAGGCACTGGGGGCTCACTGGGGCTTCCCCCCAGGCACAAGCACTGCCCAAGGGTGGGTGAAGGCCACGAGCAGGCAGAGGAGTGAGGGGGACAAGGGCAGCACTCAGGCTCAGCCTGGCTCCTCAGGAGCCTGAGCAGAGCAGCATGGCTGTGACACTGCCAGGAGCAGGGTGACAGGGTGAGAGTGGGGCAGGGATGAGGAGGGTGGACCTGGTGTTCCCCCCAGAGCTGAGGTGCCTCTCACCCGTTCTTCTTTGGCAGATAGGCCTCCATCTCAAAGAAAACGTTCTGCCTCTCTTTGATCAGGCTCTGGGTCTCTTGGATGGATGATGCCTGCTCGGGAGTCGCGTGGGCTTTGCATCTGGGGAGCAAACACAGGCACTGGCACCAGGAGAGCCTCTGAAACGTGATCAGCATGTGCTGGCACTCCATGGGGACTGACTCTGGCAAGGACACCCCAAGGACAGGGAAGGCAGACGGGAGGCAAGGCCTCAACTCCATCTGCAGGACGAGCTCCTCTGTCAGGCTGGGATGTTGCTCGAGAGAAGGAAGCAAGAATGGGAGCAGGGGGAGGCCAGAGGGGTCTCTCACCCTCGAGGAAGGATGGGGAGAGCTTTGTGCAGGAGGGGGCAGCTCATGGCACCTGCAAAGCCCCTGTAAGCTCTGAACTGCAAATGGGGCACAAAGCGGGGCAGAGGAAAGGGAGGCTGGGGAACATCAGCCTCTCCAGAGCACTTGGCTCAGAGGGGTTTGTGTTTGAGACATGAGGGGAGCTCAGCAGCCCTGTCCTGGCTGCTCTCCCCTCTGTGCTGTCCCAGGCACTGACTCACTTCTTGAGGGAGAGCGACAACTCCTTCAGCCGCTTCTTCTGCCGGGCGATGGAGCTGGAGATCCCGTCCTGGAGCTTGGTCAGCTCCTCGAGTTTCTGCTTGTACAGCTTGTGGTTATCCTGGGAAGGAGACACCAGCATGCATTAGAGCTGCCTGCACAGACACCCCTGTCCTTGGGCCCTGTGTGATGCTTCTGCTAAAAAATGTCCTCAGCTCCACCCGTGCAGCCGCTGGGTGAGAGGAGGGCTGGCTCAGAAGGCCAGGTGTGCTTGGGGACAGCTGCAGCCAGCCCTGCTTCCATGGGGATGCCCATCAGCATCCATCAGGATGTTCCCATGTTTGGGACACCAGTGACTGCACACAGCAGACAGCAAAGACTTACCCATAAATGCTGTCTGGGCCAGGGCTACAGCTGTGTCACAGCCACCCAGAGCAGGGGCTTTGAGTGCTGGGACAGGATGAGCAGCTCTCTGTAACACCAGGTCTCTTAGCCTCAACTCATGGCTCTGGGAACCCTTGGGAAGCTGGAAGGAGCCTGTGAATGAGCTGGACAAAGAGGACAGAGTCCCAGCAGGGCTGCAGCCAAGTGCCCAGTAACCCAACCTCACCTGGATAGGGCTGGATGCACTTCCCCATATTTAGTAAGGAAAGGGGAGAGCTGCTGGATCAATGCTGCTGCTTGTCCAGGTCTGCTGGAAAACAGCCGCACCTTGACCACAGCCACCTGAGTGCCACCTCCAGCAGGGAATTACACACTGCTCACAACAACCCTTGGACTAGACCTTGGCACACACAAGTTTTAGCCTCTGTAGCTCTTATCGAGCACTTGATCACCAGATCTGAAAGTTGTTCCCAAAGGAGAAAGGTGAAACTGAGAGCAGAGGAGAGAAACCTCCCTCTGGTGATAAGCAGTGGCAGGGAGGGAATGGATCCCAGGCAGCCCCGGCCCCCCAGCCGTGATTTACAGGGGACAAGCCGTGCTTCATCCCGGGACATTCCCTGCTTGATCACCAAGCTCTCCTGTTCCCAGCCGGAGTCACCTCCTCCTCTTCTCTGGAGTCAACTGTGAGCAAGTGGCTTTTGTGACAAGTCCCTCAGCCGTGCCAGCACCCGAGCACCGCGCTGGGGGACAGCCCGGAGCGGCAGCCACCCCGCAGGAGGTGTCCCCAGGAAAGGGCCGGCGCTGCGTGGCTGCACACGGGGCTCCAAGTGGGCGACCCGGGACATCCACGCAACCCTTATGGAGCAAGAGGAGGTTTCTCAAAGCCTCCCTTGCCCCAGATCTGGGCACAGCAGCGGCGTGTCCGCAACAACATCCGCTTCGCCCCACTCCCGGGGGGAAGGAGGGGGAAAGGGAACGGTGCAGCCGCAGCCGAGTGACCCGAGCGGCAGCGGGAGGTGGTTGGCCAACCTTTCCCTGGGGTGACCCTGTGCGAGCTGAACCCTGCCCACTCCTTCCCCGGCAGGCAGCGCCCTGGGGATTACACAAAGCAGGTGGAAGCACCTCAGATACCAGTCACCTTCCTGGCACCGAGCCCCCGGCAGGGTCTGTAGAGCAGGCTGCGGGGACGGGGCGCTCGGCTCCGGTGTGCCCGGATCCCCGGTGCCGGGGCCCCGCCGGCCGCTGTCCCCGCGGGGCTGGCTGGCTCCGGGCTGCCCCGAGCCGGGCTGGCAGCAGCGATAAGGAGCCAAACGGCATCTGCGCACCTCGTCCGGCCGTGCCACGCCGGGCGCCGCCGCCGCCCGCTCCCAGCCTGGGCACACCGGGACATCCGCGCTCTCCGAGCGGGCCGGGGGCTCACCC
>VZRZ01007174.1:60059-87405 GCA_013398175.1 Climacteris rufus | reverse complement strand
CGCGGCGACGGGCGGCGCGGAGGCCACGCCCCCTTCCGGACACGCCCCGGGGCGGGGCCTCCAGGGGGCGGGGCCTGGGGAGGGGCGGGGCCGCGCGTCCCTCAGAACCGGGAACGCGCGGAATTCATCCAAACCGCCCCAAATCGCCCCAAACCGCCCCGTTTTACTTAAACTTGAATCAATTACTCATGTAATGCACAGCATAATGCTTTTGTAGCTTCTGAAAAGACATGTGACTACAGCAATGTTATTCCAGATACAACAGACATAGATGTCAAACATTTGCTGTTTTTCATCAGTATCACTCAGCATGGCGTGGTCTGTCTAGGTTAGCATGCTCCTTGCTAAACCGTAATAGTGAACTAATTTGTATCTTAGTAACTAAATGATTTAGAGCCATAAATATTTAGTTCATGTGCTGGTTCCATGATGTGCCTCTAAAACTACTTGAAGTAAACCACCAATTAGAAATCCGATTAGATTAGAAACCACCAATCAGAAATTCGAGGCCCCAAATCGCCCCAATCGCCCCGTTTTACTTAAACTTGAATCAATTACTCATGTAATGCACAGCATAATGCTTTTGTCGTTTCTGAAAAGAAATGTGACATACAGCAATGTTATTAGAGATATAACAGACACAGATGTCAAATATTTGTTGTTGTAATATTTTTTCATCAGTATCACTCAGCATGGCGTGGTCTGTCTAGGTTAGCATGCTCCTTGCTAAACCGTAATAGTGAACTGATTTGTATCTTAGTAACTAAATGATTTAGAGCCATAAATACTTAATTCATGTGCTGGTTCCATGATGTGCCTCTAAAACTACTTGAAGTAAACCACCAATTAGAAATCCGATTAGATTAGAAACCACCAATCAGAAATTCGAGGCCCCAAATCGCCCCAATCGCCCCGTTTTACTTAAACTTGAATCAATTACTCATGTAATGCACAGCATAATGCTTTTGTCGTTTCTGAAAAGAAATGTGACATACAGCAATGTTATTAGAGATATAACAGACACAGATGTCAAATATTTGTTGTTGTAATATTTTTTCATCAGTATCACTCAGCATGGCGTGGTCTGTCTAGGTTAGCATGCTCCTTGCTAAACCGTAATAGTGAACTGATTTGTATCTTAGTAACTAAATGATTTAGAGCCATAAATACTTAATTCATGTGCTGGTTCCATGATGTGCCTCTAAAACTACTTGAAGTAAACCACCAATTAGAAATCCGATTAGGTTAGAAACCACCAATTAGATATTCGGGGCCTTTTCAGAGATAACCCCACTGACTGCCCCAGAGCTGTGGTTACAAGCCCCTTTACTTAGAAAAGAGTGGAGCAGTGTCTAATGGCCACATCCTGCAGGACTTGCACTCCCCAGACTGCCACCTCCTACAGACAGGTGAGTTCCCCAAAAGGCTCCAAAACTTGACCCCACCTGGAGCTAAAGAGGAAAGCTTTTCCACTACATAAGGGTCTTTTTTTTTCACAGTGTTCAAGTAACTCTCTCCCAAGAGAGAAAGGGGGAGGGCAGTGCCTTTCCCCGGGGCTGTCCTCTGTCAGTAGTTTGGTTCAGAGATGTCAGTGACTGTGCTCCCGTAGATTTGGGTCTCCCAGGCTGAGAGCTGTTCCACAAAGCCCCGGTGTGGCCTCATGTTCATTTTGCATTTCTGAAGGTATTTCCAAGCTCTCTGTAAAAGGAAAGCAATGAAGTGTTAGGGATTGAATTGGAAGTGACTCTCTGGTATTTGCATGAAGCAGCCACACTTGCAGTCAGCACAGCTTTGTCTTTGCTCCCTGTGCTGGACAGCAGGGACCTGCTGAGGGGACAGGCTGGATCCAGGTGTGGACTTGAGAGAAACCTGTCCCCTCACACTCTGCTCCCCTGGATATGCAGCTCAGGCTGCTTTCACTGTCTGTCAGTTATTTGGTGTTATTTTACTCCAATGGAGCAATGCAATCCTGGATTTTCTACCCTAAAATGTTCTTCCTTCCATGGATGATAAGCAAAGCAGTGAAATACCAGCCATTCACAGGTAAGCAACAAAGGTTATCTTGTTTTTGGATTGGTGTGACCTGATGTGGCAGAGCAGTGACCCTGCAGTTATCCCACTGCATTAATTACAGCCATCTTAATTGTTTGTTAACTCCAAGTAATCACCTAGAAACTGTGACCCACACAGGGCAGACCCACCAGCATTGCTGTGCATTGCTCCAGCTGCATCCCTGGGTTTTCCTGTCAGTGCTCATCTTCCTGCTTGCAGAGGAGCTTGACCCCTGCACTTGGAGGGTTGCTTAAGTGCAATGAGACCAAAGGTCAGCAGATAGTGCTCCATTGGTTTGTTTTTCTAATCTTGCTGATTCTGCTGGCTCTGAGGCTGATATTCCAATATTTATTCACAGCGTGGCTGTCTCTACCTCCCCTGCACTCAATAGTTCCACTCACACATTGATCACTGATAGAATCAGGGGCTGCACATCCCAATTGCTTTTTCAATATCTGTCTTTTTTGGAAGCTTTCAAAGATCTTTGCCTGCATTGGCTGGAGGATCACAGGGGAATCTCTTGCACTGCTTTGTCTGTAAGAAACAAACTCGTCTGCCAGGGTAATCCCCCAGGAAAGCTTTGCCCAGCCAACAGTGGGCAAGCACTGCCCTGTCAACCTTTCCTTTTCTTTTTGGCATTTAGTAAAATGCTGAGACCAACCTGTTAGTGCCAACTCAGAGCAATGGCAAGGCTCAGCCTTTGACTTTTGCACTGCCATTGCAAGCATGTTCAGTGTGAGTGGTTGGTTATCAGGCTGCAGGAGCAATCACAGCCCTGGTAGGGCAGGGACTGAACCATGTCTGAGCCCTGCTGGCACCCTCAGCCTCTAATTACCCACTGGCACACAGCCATGGAAAGAACTTTCCTCTTAGGTTGGAAATGTTTGCACGAAATCAATCACATTACTACACACAGACCCAGCTTCAGTGAAGTTGGGATCAATCCTTCCAAGCTCCTGAAGGAGCCTTTCCAAACAAGGGTGAGATTTTTCAGGAGAGGCCGTTCAGTTCCCATGGGAACTCTCCTGCTCTGTGTTAGGAAGCACCAGGAGATGATGCCTGTGTGTTGTATGCAAAGGGAGGAGGGGCCTGGCACCAGGGCAGAGGCCACCAGGCTCTTGCAGAGCCAGGCCATGCCCAGCCAGGCCATTCCCAGCCATCCTTCCCTCATTTCTGACATTATTCAGGGCTATGGAACAGCCTGTACTGGTCATCTGACCTGTACATCCCTCCTGGACTAGTACTAGCCCACCCAGATTGCTATACAGGAGTATCTGTGGGAGGGGATTGCTTCTGGAGGAGTAAAAGAGGATTTTGGCAGAGGTCAGAGCTGATGCTGAAGTCAGTGGTAAATCAGAGCCTGCAAACACTGCATTCTGAACTTCCCTCTCACACCATGGAATTCAGAGATTAACTGCAGTAGCTTCCACTTTTACTCAGATCCAGGAGAGCAATGCAATGTTCTGTAACCACAGCTTTAGTTTTACAGCCCTGTAGTTAAGGAGGGAAAAGCTGGAATATCACTGGTGCCAGGATAAGGACCCACAGATCCAAAATCACACCTCAGCCACCTCCTAACGCCATAAAGAAGATGCAATCCCACACCACAGAACCAGTTCCATTATCAGGTGGATATTCTGCAGGAAATCACAGAGAATGTCCCATTGCTGCAGTGCTGAGGCTTCAGAAAGGGCCCTGAAGTGCAGCAGAGTGTCTGTGGGGGCTGTGCCCGTGCCATACCTGCAGGGAAAAGCGGCAGGAGTGCATCAGGTAGGCCATGGTGGCTGTGCTGCTGCGGCTGATCCCCAGGCTGGACAGCAGCAGCACTGCTCCCCCGCCCAGCTCAGCATCTGAAACACCAACCTCACATCAGGGATCTGGGCACTGCAGCTGCCAGTGGCACAGCCAAGTGGGAGCTGGGTGGCAGCAGGGAGGGGGCTGCAGCCTGAGTGACAGGAGCCCTCAGGAGCCCTGACAGCAGCAGATGGGCACTGCCAGCTCCCATTTCTGTAACCACTTGCCTGCCTTAAAAACCCACAGTGAAAACGTGGCCTTGAAGAGCAGCACCGATGGCAATGAGCAGCCAGTGCTTCATTACACATCAGTGTCACCTTTACAGCAGGGACTGAAGAAAAGTGGCCTTTCAGGACCCAGCAGCTGTGGTCAGCATCACAGCACCTACACAGACCCTTCCAAGAAAGCTTTAAAGCTTTATTTTATAAATTTTGAGATTTTATTTTTCTGAAATTTTATTTTGTCTTGAGGGTTGCATATTTACTTAATAACCTTTTAATTCTTTCTCTCCCTCTCTAGACAGCATGATGTTTTCAGAATATTAGCAACTGAACTCCAGAATTCATAGGGCAAAGACTCTTCTTTCAGTGTTGCTGAGATGTTTTTGTTTTTGGTTTTTTTTTCCAAGCACTAAACCAGCATTTTTTAACTTCTTTCTATCGTGAGATACCAGTTCTGTTCTAAGACCTGAGCAGGAGTGGCCTGACTCCAACATACACCTGGCATGAGGACATCCACACTCCTCTTGGGGTTTGTGGAGAGCTTTAGTCTCATGTTCTAGTTTGAGTAATGTGCTCTTGACTGCCAAATAAACAGTTCCACTATCAGGTAAACAGTGTAACACTTCCACAAGTGCAGTGTTAAACTCTTGTAGTCTGGTTTGGAAACAGCCACAAACCGTGTGTGGTATGAGAAAGAAACTGCCTTCTGAAATGCTACTGGGAAAAAGCATTGAGGCACAGGGAAAGGCAAGTAAGGGAATTTCAACATTTAGGTGGATGAAAAAATGAAATTCACTTCAGGACTTCAAACTTATATCCTCAAATGCCCTTTCTTTGTGTGCAATTGTAATTTCTGATATTGTACTTGGATTATAAGGTCTGTGGGGACAGGGTGGGCTTTTGCTTCTGGCTCTGTACAGCACAGCTCAGCAGGGCCCTGGTCTGTGGCAGGTGTTGTTTGATAAATGGGATAAAAGATAACAACAGCATCAGGATGGAGCTGCAGGAGCTGTGTCTGCTGTGCAGCTGCAGGCACTGAGCTGCAGAGTGTGGTTTTCCTTGCCCTATCTGATGTAATCAGCTGAAGGCAGGTTGATGCTGTCCAACCTGAAAGTCTTCCTGGGCCCTATGGTGGGTCTGCACTGCAAATCACAAAGGTTATCAGAGCCCTGTGCTCAGTTCCCCAATGTGTGTCACACTCTGCTTCAAACAAAGCTCTGGGGGCTGAAGATTTGGGCTGGTGAGAGTCAAAGGGTTGCTGCAAAGGAATAAGAGGGAATGCTATGAAGCCCTGATAGACACCCTGCAGCAAAGCCTGTTCAGATTGGAAAGCTGAGTGAGGTTAAAGAGAGCAGGAACATCAGTCAGGTGCCCTGTGAAAGCTCCTGTCTGTCCACCAGGCTGGTTACTGAGGCAGCTCTGGGATCCATCAGGGTGTGGGCTGCTCACCCTCCTGCCTGAGCTTCCTGTCACACCGAGTTGCTGTCACTCCCATCTAATATCCCACACTGAGCAAGGGCCCAGGAATTCCACATCAGGATCCACTCACCTATGAAATGACAAATGGTGGGAAAGGAAGAAAAAAGATCTGCCACCAGTGAATCTGGCACAGGTACATGGAGGGATTTACCACCTTCTGCAAACCTGGAAAGAGAGCACACAGAGCCCATGGAGCAGAGGCAGCTGTGACAAGATGTGTTGGTTGGAGGCAAGGTGATCACTTTGTTTGCTGTTACATGTGTGAATTGTTCATCACCATCATCATTAACGTGATAAGGGATTTGTTATGGTGAGGCACAGAGCTGTTTGTAACACAGAACCAGTTTAATCACTGACTTTCCATTTCAGTGGTATCAGCATTAATGCCTTATCCCACAGGTTCATTTATCAGAGAGATCAATGCAAACAGATGAACTGCAAGTAGGTGTGCTTTCACAGAATGTGTGTTGGCTGTTGCGTGGAGCCCCCCAGTTCACTTCATGTGGTTTTCTATCACAGCATCTCCTCCTTCCACAGGCTCACAGAACTCACAGAGCAAAAAACTGGTGAGGAATTTCCAAAATGTGAAAGCACATCATGCAGAGGGCATGGGAATATTACCCACAGTGCAGAGACATCCCTCTGGAGCCAAAGGCATGAGAAATATCTGCAGGTGGACGTGTCCTGGGGTGGGTAACTGGGTTTGTTACTTTGTTTGGGTCCCCACTCTGAGAAATGCCACAGGATTTTTCAGTGTGTGAAATGGCATTTCCAGCACAGCCTGCAGACTGAGCTGAATGCTCATGGACAGAGTAGGTAAGGAAGACCCAACATGTGACATATTGGTGATTTAGCTTTTACACTGATGTGTTTGTAAGATTCTGCTCTGAAAACTATTCAGAAATACAGGTTTATCCTGAGGACTGGTGGTATGGGATAGACTTGAAATGCCAAGGCCTCCTCTCACCCAATCCACCCATGGCATGGTCAAGGGCTGCAGGACTGTGTTGCTGCTGTGCTGACTCTGGAGTAGAGATTACAAAAATGAGCATGAAATGGCCCTGGAATCTGCAGTGAGCAACAGAGGTTTCCTTGGAAAGCCACAGGCACTGACTCCCCTGTGAACAGACTCTGTGCCACCTCATTTTTTCACATCACACACACTGGTGAGGGTAAGCCTTGAACTGTTTAACTTACAGTGTCACAGGCTGCTCGGAGATGTTCACCAGTGCTTTGATCTTCAGATCTTTCTGAATCTGTTTGTCACTGGCCTGCTTGAAATTGCCCATATATAACTTTCCAGGCAGTATTTCTACAGGGTATGGCTGGAAGCTGTCTAGTTCCTGCCAGGAAGAAACCACAGGCTCAGGTTAGGGTGTCTTTGCTCCCATTAGCTCCATCAGTTCTTAAACAGAAGCCATGTGAAGAATTGAACAGGCACTTAGTCAACAGCCCATGACACATTTTAGTGTAATGATTCACTCAGTCACCTGGACTTTCTGTATATTGAAGTCTTTGCTAGTTTTATTGGGAATAATTAACAGCCTTGCTGTCATTGTGGCATTACCTGAAACCAGTCCTAAGTAAACAGGAGGTGGAATATTTCCTTTCCATTGTCTGCAGGGGCTGCAGCATGACAGATTCATTTGATGTTCTCCCTGGTTACTGTTTGCAGGGCTCAATGAAATCACCTGGCACCTGCAGAGCTGCAGGTGCCCTGAGTGGCACAGCACAAGTCTGCAGGCCAACAGATTGATGTTTGTGGGTGAAACCCAGCAATTAGATAGCAGTGTTTGAGTGGATGGCTGTTTTCTTCCTGGCCCCATGGAAACAATGCACCAGCACCTGCTTTGTGCTTATTGGTGAAAAGAACACAGTCCTTGCTAGGAATTGTACTTCTGTTTGAAAACATCTGCTGTGTACTGTGCCAGATAACCACGTGTGAGAGAGGAGCCTGCTTCTTTTCATCCTTTGCTACTGTTTGTTCAGTTATCTGAACTCTCCACAGGCCAGTTTGGGGTTATCAGGGAAACATTCCCAGGTTGTCCATGAGCTTCCTTTCATGCAACAGAAGAGGAAAAAGTTTGGCTGTAAAAGAATCTGTGGTGAGACTCAGGGCAAGCCCAGTAACTCAAATTACATTTAATTTGTTTGGAATTACTGTGATACCAGGTCTGCAACACCGTTTAACCTGAATTCATCAGCCATCATCAGTCGAACATGAATGCTAATGTCTTGTACTTGCAAATTAGTCTCATCTCACCTGAGGCATCCACAGTGTCTTCTGAGACTTCAGGAAATGATAACAAGCTGAAAAATGCCTGTACCCTCCCTTCAGGATGAGCACGGGGTGGCGTGTGAACTGCTCCAAGTTTCTGGCATGGAGGAAGGCAGTTCCCTCCTCAGTACCTAAGGAGACCAAAGAGCTGTTTGCCAGGGCAGGATCAGTGCCTCCATCTGCCTCCCTGACACCCACAGCAAATCCCTGGTCATTCCATCCAATGCTCTGCAGAAAACTTTGTTAAAACCTCAATTTATTCTTTACCTGTTGCTGCAGGTCAGCTGCAGGGTGTGATGCTTTTCACCTCTTATCCTGATCTTTTAGTCCTCTCCTGGTTTCTTTTGTAGGTCTAGATTTTTTTTCTCTCCCATTTTGCTTTGGGTAATGCTCGTAATATGTTCCCACAATAGGAAAGTTTTATTAATTGAAGTTTAATAATCTTAGTTTTACAGAGACTCTTTTCTTTGGTCTGCTTTAGGCAAAGGGGGAAAGAAGGAAGTGTCTTAAATAAATTCTGAAGTGTTTTGCAGACTCCCCTGAGTGAATTATGTGAGATGGCTGCTCCTCCTCCTCCCAAGGAATCCATCCTGCTTCCCTCTAGCTATGTCTGCTTTAGAAACACATCAGCACAATAGAAACCCAGTTCTGATTCTTCACACCTTCCCTTCACTGCCTCACCACTGAGCATTCAGGAACGTGCTTGCTTTATTCATTCCCCTTACACCCCACGGGTTTTTTCTTTAAACAGTGATGGGAACCTTTGCTAAAAGTCTTGTGGCCTTTGCAAAGCTCAAACAAACATCCAGAAGTGGTTCTGCCACTTGCCAAAGGATGTGTGAAAGCTAAATATTTCCATGGTTCAAGGAAGACTGAACAATGACATGGAAAAGCTTCCAGCTCTTCACATTTCTTGGTGAATGAACTCCATCAAATCATCACCCCCAAGAAAGGGAAATCTTTTTAAATGATGTGGACGCCTTTTCTGACCCTCAAAGAAGGAAGTACTCACTCTGGGAACACTTGGAACTGGAGCTGCTGTTTTCAGTCTCTGAAGCAGCACTGCTCCCTGAAAGGCAATTGTTGGACAAGGCCAGTCTCAGGGAAAGGTGGCAAAAAAATAACCCATTCTTCACAGGCAACAGAGAGCTTCAGAGGATCATCCACAGATGGGAAACCAGGGCTGCCAGGATGCTTTGAAATCAAACCTGAACTTTTGAAGCCTAAGGACATACACAGCACAGTGAAAAAACAGTGGCAGAGCACAGTTGTTTGTTTTCACAGAAAACTGGGAACATTTACATCTCTTCCAAAAAGCTCATAAAATTAGATGAGGAAGGGAAGAATATCCAGCAGTGAGGTTTTGACTGACATGGGTCACACATACCTGTTTCTTTCTCCTCTTCCTGATAGTCACTGCAGCCCAAAAGGCTGGTGTCGTGGTCATACACCACACAGTGCCTGACATAGCCCAGCTCCTCTGGATTTGGAACCAGATACTCCCCCGAAGGACTCTACCAAAATCACAGAGCAATTCCATCAGGAGCCCGGCTCCACTCTTCTCTGGTGGCCTCAGCACCGCTGACATCTGGCAAGTGACAACTCTCTGGCTGCCTGTTGGGTTTGTACGTGTGGGTGGACACAACTGACAGCCCCGGTTAGAAGTCAGGAGTGATGCAAACCACCCTGATTGCTCCACCAGCGGCAGTGCAGATGCCAGCACTGTCCTTGTGAGGCAAGGCTACGCTGAGTGAGGGGTTGTGCAATGTTTTTCCCGATATTCAGCTCCTGTGTGCCAATCCTTCGGGCTGCTGGAGCCACCTCTGCTTTGTGACAACACATCCCCCCAGTGGCAGCCACGGGACACGGCTGAGGCAGGGCAGGGACATTTCCCGTGGGTTTCAAACCCGTTTGGGCTTCCTGCTGATTGCTAAACCCAGTGATCCCCTCACCTGCTCAATCCTTTGGGCTGTAACAATGTGGCTCTCATCGAACTCACGCTGAGTACGGGCATCTGAAAAAAACCAACCAAACCAGAGCAATTGGCTTTTAAAGGTGGAATCCTGTTTGTCATTGGGTCAGTGGGAATTCAGGCACTGGCATCACTCAGACAATGAGGTTTGGGATTTGGTTTAAGGGTGGTTATGGTGTTGCTGAATCAGCGGTTGGACTGGATGATCTTGGAGGTCTCTTCCAACCTGTGGTTTGTTTTTTTGGAAACTGAGGCTTTCTGGTGTGGATATAATGAAGCCCGGGGCTGATGTGAGTCTGTGTGTGACACCAAGTGATAACCAGCAGCTTTAGTTGTGACCCAAGTGTGCTCCTGCAGCATTCCTGCTCTGACCTGTGCCCAGCAGCTCTGCCTCTGCTGCTCCAGAGCTGGGGAGAGGGGCACTGGAGAGACCCCAACCCCACTCCCAAAGTGGCTGACTCCCTCACCAAAACGTTTAATGACATTGCAGTATCAGGCACCCTTTTTGGGGGTACTGGCACTAGTACCACTAGTACCACTAGATGCAAGTGGTTATCAGTGGTCATCATGTAATGGTTGAGAAATCTTGTCCAGCTCTAAAACCTCTGGGACCAGCAGGGGAGAGTGTGTGTCCATGGGAATGATCAGAGAAGGGAGAGTTGGGCATGAGGAAAGATGAAGCAGCACCAGGTCACGGCGCCTGAAATGGGATGGGAGGAAGGTCCCAGATGAAGTGATGTGTGTGCATTTCCTCACAGGGACAGGAGCGGAGACTGGGACAGGTAGGGACAGGAGGAGCAGGCAAGGACAAGGGCAGGGATAGGCAGGGGCAGCAGCAGGGACAGGCAGCAGCGGGCAGGGGCAGGAGGAGGCAGGTAGGGGAAGCTGCAGGCAGAAGCAGAGGCAGGCAGGGGAAGGACAGGCAAAAGCAGGCAACAATAGGCAGTGGAAGCAGAAGGCAGGGGCAGGCAGGGAGAGGGACAGGCAGAAGCAGGCAGGAATAGGCAGGAGCAGGGGCAGCAATAGGACAGGCAGGGGCAGGAGGAGGCAGGTAGGGGAAGCAGCAGGCAGGGGCAGGGGCCAGCAGGGACCGTCAGAGGCAGAATCAGAGGCAGGCAGCGGGAGGGACAGGCAGAAGCAGGCAGGAATAGGCAGAGCAGGGGCAGCAAGAGGGACAGGCAGCAGCAGGCAGGGACAGGCCTGTGCCGCGGCCTCACCCAGCAGGCACAGGTAGTTGGGCTCCGCCAGCCGGCTAATCCGCCGGTACTGGTTGATGATGTTGTAGAGGTGCCGGGGCTCGCAGAGCATCACCCCCGCCATCCCCCACACGCACGTGTGGCTGTCGCCGACTGTCGCGACACCCGCGCCCCGCTCCCCGCCCGGCCGCGGCAGCGACGCCCGCCGGTCTCCAAGGTTACCTCAGGCCAGATCTCGCGAGACTTCCCCTTTTCCCCTTCCCGCCGCGGGCGGCGGTCTCGCGAGAGGCGCGGGCGGGGCCGCGCAGGCGCCGCGCGGGCTCTGGAGGTCGTTGGAGTCACCGGAGCCGCCGGAGCATCCCCGCCGTGCCCGCCATGCTGTCCCGCCTCAGCACCGCCACCGCGCTGCGCCGCGGCATCGCCACCTCCGCACAGGTACCCGCCGCCGCGCCCGCACCGCCCCCGCCGTCGCGGTGAAGCTCCGCGCCTCCTCCTCGCTTCTGGGGCTGCGGGGCTCGGGGGGAGCCCGGGGAGGAGCCCCGGTGCTGCACGCTGAGGCGGCTGTGGAGCCCAGCGTCTGCCCGGTGAGGGGATGCGGGGTCGGGGTGTAAGCCTGGTTCTTCTCGGTTTTGGGCCTGCGGGGCCGCGGTTGGACACAGCTCCTGCTCAGTTCCGGGGCTGGACACGGTTCCTGCTCTGTTCCGGGGCTGCGGGCTCGGGTGGAGCCCGGGCCCTGGTGAGGGACTGCGAGGCCGGGAAGGAGCCCCGGTTCTTCTCGGGGAGGGGCTGTGGCGTCCAGACCCTCCTCGGTGAGGGATTGCGGGGCCCGAGCGGAGCCCAGAGCCCTCCTCGGAGAGGGAGAGCCCGGGGAAGGCGCCATGGCCTCGATGAGAGGCTGCGGGGCCGGGAGGAGCCCGGGCCCTCGGTGAAGGGACTGTGGAGCCTGGGGCCTGCCCAGGGAGGGGCTGCGGGGCCCGGGTGCAGCCCGGACCCTCCTCGGAGCGGGGCCGGGGCCGTGTGCCGGTGCCTCGGGCAGGGCAGGGGGCGCGGCTGGATGGGCTCGGTGCCGTGCCCGGTGACATCGCCATGCCCTGCGGGTCTCGGCCCAGCAGCCCCCGCCCTGCTCCGGCCAGTGTGATAATTCTGTATGAACTCCTCTCTCTGACGGTGTGCAGGGTTTGCCGCTTCCTTCCCCTAGTGCAAATACGCCCCTGCGTTCCGAAGGTGGTAAGAACTAAAGCTGGTGCTTGGGTTTTAGCAGTAATCCTTCGTGTGCTGAAATCCACTGTGCTGGCACCAGAGCATTGCTGCTGCGGCTGCACGGATAGAGACCGACCTCTGTCCAGCGTTAATAATGCCGCTGCGATAGAACAGGGGGATTATTGCAGCTATAAAGATGTGCTGACCAGGAGAGGCTTGTCTCGGTCTTTTCACAAGAACTGTATTGATTAGCAGCGAGGTTTTGACCTCATGGTATCATCCCAGTTGTATATGGGGCTCGGCAGTGACTCATGCCAGACTTTGCTTCCCCTTAAAGAGTTTTATGCAAAACTGTATTTGCTACAGTAGCAAGAAAACTGGGCTGAGGTTAGGCTGGTCCTGTTCTTGGGTAGATTATTTCCCGTCATAGCACAGTAATTAAGCTGTTCCTGACGGGATGTGGGGCTATTATGGGTTTATCTGGTAAAACTGTGATAAAGAATGGCTTTCTCAGCAGTAATTGTTCGTTTCATCTCTGCAGGAGCCTCTGGTTCTCCATCACTTTGCACTTTAAGGTTGTTCTGACCCCTGGAAGTAGCTTTCCTGTCATGTAGCAACACTTTACAGAGAGGCATTTGTGAGAGAAATTATGTCCTGCCAGTACATGAACGAGGGTAAAATTGGTTCACAGGGCAACCAGGGAGCGTTGGTTTTTCTTGATTCACAGCCACATAATCAAAGCTGGAAATTGCAGTCACTTAATGTTCTCAGTCCCCAGTCTTGAGGTGCTAGATTGACTTTATTTCAGGTGTAAACATTTTCTGCATGTCCATGCAGTGGTTATTACATTTATTGTAGTCCATTAAATGTATTGATTTGCCAAATGGAAGGCTTTTTTTTTTATTATTCTGGCAGCATAAACTAGCAAAACTACAAACTAGATTTGCCCTAAGCCAGACCTAGGCCCACAGGGTGGCAGGTATTGGTCTCAGGCAGGCATTTCCTTCAGGAGAAAGGTGATCCTTTGGGTTCCTTTGGCCAAGCCTTGCTTCCCTTTTGAGCTTCAGATCATAAGCAGCAGTTTCCTCCAACTTGCCCTACCCATGAACCTGGGCTTATTGGCAGAGCAGGATCTCTGGGAGGCTGCCATGAAGATGATTTTCTGTGGGCTTAGGCTATCAAGTTTGCACAGTGCTTGGTAAAAAAATTGAGAAACAGAGCTAAAAGCAAAGAGAGAGTGGTGAAATCCCCAAGGTCACTGCCGGGGTGAGTGCCAACACACCTTTACAACATATTTGTTGTCTGTTTTGCACAGAACAATGCCAAGGTGGCAGTGCTGGGGGCCTCGGGGGGCATTGGGCAGCCTCTGTCCCTGCTGCTGAAGAACAGCCCTCTGGTGAGCAAGCTCAGCCTCTACGACATCGCCCACACTCCGGGCGTGGCAGCCGACCTGAGCCACATCGAGACCAGAGCCGGTGTCAAAGGTACAGGGAATGAACGGGCTCTGTTCCCCAGGGATCCCCCGGGTGCCTCTGACCCTCCCTGCCCCGGGGCTGGCAAGGGGAGGCTTCACACAGTGATCCACAAGCCCAGTATCAGTTGAAGTAGCTTTTTCCTCAAGCTGTGAGTGATTAATTAAAGTTTAGCTGATTGGATTGATGTGTGTGGAGATGTGGTTGCACTGTTGAAGTGGAATTTGTGATACCTGCCAGGAAACATTCAGTGAAATTATCTCAGAGTGTTGAATTCAGAATTTTGCCTAAAAATAGACTGAACACTCCTTGGTGTCCACGTGAATTCAACAAGTTTCTTTTCTGAAGAAACAGCTGTTAGATTCTGATGAAATCAAAACTTAACCTGCTGATTCTTTTGTCTGAAGATCACCAGAAGGTGACATTTTACTTGAACCTGCCTCTGTGCAATTCTCTGGGGGCACTGACTCCAGTGCCAAGGTTTTTGGAGAGTAAATACACAGAGCAGGAGGAACTGGGGGTTTTGAAAACAATTGAGTGTGAGATTCTCACCACTTTCATTGTGTAAGTTTTGAAACAAGGATAAAACATCAAATGGGATCCATCCATAATTGTTTCTTTGCTTTTCAGTGTTAAGTCTGAATTGAAGACTAAATTAAAAAAAGGAATGGGATGCCTCTGGGCATGATTTTGTACTTCAAAGTGTCAGTTATTTAATAACTGTCAAAACCATAATACCTGAATGTCTTCCATTTCAGGCTTCATGGGACCTGAGCAGCTGCCAGAATGTCTGAAGGGCTGTGATGTTGTTGTTATTCCAGCAGGAGTCCCGAGGAAACCAGGTACATTCTCTTTGTTGGAAAGGCCCAGGGCTGCTTTGAAGTGGATCTGTGCAGTTCTGCTGCTCAGATAGAGCTGTGTCTGTTACTCAAATGTCTGTGGGGGTGTAATTGTTCTGGTAATGCCCCTGACCCAGAGCTCCTTGTGGCATCAGGCAGCTCATTCAGCCTCTCCTAGACTGTCCCTTGTGAAATGGGCTGAGTTGATTTCTGAAGTTCCTGCCTGGGGTTGAGCTGCCAAGACTTTTCATGCGAGTGATCCTAAATCTCCTTTAGTGTGTCTTGTCCCAGAGCAGGGCTTAAGGAATAAAAACTGGTTCTTAGTTTCATTTCTCAGCAGAACAGGAATAATCCATTTTGTTTTGCATCAGTTGTGCAGTAACTTCTTGGGGCATCTCTAAATAATCTGTTAAGCCTTCCTAGGATGTCTCTGACCTGCTCCATTTCCACTCTGTTTTTCAGTGT
The DNA here is from genome assembly GCA_013398175.1 of Climacteris rufus. Classification (NCBI taxonomy): domain Eukaryota; kingdom Metazoa; phylum Chordata; class Aves; order Passeriformes; family Climacteridae; genus Climacteris; species Climacteris rufus. The sequence continues at coordinate 72,437 of VZRZ01007174.1, read as the reverse complement.
CCTGTTGGAAACATAAGAAAATTCTAGACTGTAATGCCTAGCTTTACCTAAATCTTTATTTTTCATGGTTAAAATAGCTGCTACAACAGAAAGGGGGGGTGGCACTTGCACAGCCAGCAATATTTTGCATGCAGCAATTGGCATTTAAACTGTAGTTGTGGAAATGACTTAGGAGAGGGAGGAGGATTTCCTTTTAGAGCAGTTGTGCTGCTCTGAGCACCCCTGGAGTGGGTCTGTGGTCACACTGTACTTCAGGCAGCCTCAGTGGAAGGAGTTCTGACATTGGACAGTTGGGCTGAAAAGGGCTGATCTCTGTTAGTGACAGGAGTTCCCTTTAGAGCCAGTTCATTGCTGCAGCTGCAGAATTTTCTCTTTATGAAACCAGGAGCTGAAGTGTCTGTGCAGAGCAGAATATTGGGTTTTTTGGGGTTTCCTGCCCTTAAGGATAACTGTGGGTAACTTGAAATCCTGCCCTGGCTGTGTTTTAGGCATGACCCGTGACGACCTGTTCAACACCAATGCCAGCATTGTTGCCTCTCTGACATCTGCCTGTGCAAAGCACTGTCCAGAAGCCATGATCTGCATTATTTCTAACCCGGTGAGTGCTTTCTGGAGACCTTGGAATGGAAAAAACACCCCAAAATCCAGGCTGAGAACACTAGAATAATCCCTGTCAATTTTGTCAATCCCTGTCCTGTCAGTTTTGACCAGGATCTTTAAGGTCTACAGTTTGTGTGCAGAAGAGCACTAAGAGCCTGGTTCTACTAACCCATTTTTCTTGGCTATATTTAAATCAGAGGAAACTTGGATATGGAAGTGCTTAATATCTCAAAGTCTGCATGACAGGTTTTAATGCAGGCTGGTGTATGAGCTGGGATAAAAGCCTTAGCTCACTAAGGGAGGAGCCTTTGTAATGTGAATGAACAAATTTATTGTCTTAATGGTTATTTAAAATTCATGATTTTTATTCCAGCCTGACTGTAAATTACTCTTCAATTTAGGCATTAAAGTAATTGACTACAGTTGATTCCAAGCTGGAAGTGTAGTTTGGTTGTTAATTGGCCTGTTAAATTCATGCATTGGCTTTGTTATTAAACTGCTTTTAATCAGTGCTTGCCTTTTCCTGCTTATAGGTAAATTCCACCATCCCAATAACTTCAGAAGTCTTCAAGAAGCACGGTGTGTATAATCCCAACAAAATCTTTGGTGTAACAACACTGGACATCGTCAGAGCCAATACTTTTGTGGCTGAACTAAAGGCAGGTCATGGTTAATGTGCTGGGGGAGGGCTACTGCTTGCTTTGATCATCAGATCTATAAAGAAAAGCTTTGAAAAGCACTGCAGAGAGCCAAAGGAGCTCGGATGTCTGTGCAGCTAGAGGCAAAGGCAATGATTCCCTGTCTCCCTTCTTTAGAGGAGCCTGAAGATAAGGTTTCTTACAAAATGTGGTTCAAGAGACTTTGACCTTTCCTTTTCATAGCTGTGCCCTGCAAGTGAGCTATGTGTTGGCCTTAATTCCCTTGGCATTTCCAACCCTGCAGTGCAGCCAGAGGAGAGGGCTGAGCTGTAGCGTGTGTTTGCAAGTCAGACTCTGTGCTGTGTGTTACAGGATACTCTGCAAAGTATCAGGAGCTGTAACAGGTTACAGCTGGTAACAGCCCTGGTGGTGTTTATGTTGTGCTGCTCTTGATCCAAACCTGCAGTAATAATACCCTGTAACTGTATAAAGTGATCAGAGGAACCCAGAGTTCCTCTCCCTAGATGTGGCTTTGTCCCTGGAGTACAGCTGTCTCTGCAACTCCTGCCCTGTGTGTCCAGATATGCAGGGCAGAGAGTGAATTGTGAATTTTCACTTGTTTTTCTTGCCCCTGTGCTTCAGCAGCTGGAAAGTTTCATGTTTCCCTTAGGGCTTAGATCCAGCTCGGGTAACTGTTCCAGTTATTGGTGGCCATGCTGGGAAGACCATCATCCCTCTGATCTCTCAGGTGAGTCGAGGTGACAGCTCTGTGTGGCAGCATGTTAGGGTTGATGGGAAGTGCTTTTGTGATGGCAGGTAGCAGGCTAGGATAGAGCAAAGACAGCTTCCACCTCTGGGATGAGGTGGAAGGCAACAATCTAAATCTAAATCCCTCTGGGTACTAAACAGTTCCAGCTTTCCTCTAAAGGAGTTTGGGATAAGAGCTGAGGGTGGTTAGTGTGGGTGTTCAGGTGTCTTGGCACTGTTTGTTTTAGGGGTTATTTTTGTGACAGGTGTTTCATGACAGGAATACCTGACTTCATCAGGAAAATTAAACTGATTTTGCTGTGGTGGAGTGGAAAGCCCATTTGAACCCAGAGCACTGAAAGGCACAGCTCAGGCTGTGCAGGGGGGCCTGTTCCAGCAGTGCCTGGTAGTCATTCCCTTCAAGCACCTCAGCCAGACTGAAATGCAGTTCTGAAGCAGGTGCAGTCTCCTGGGGAGGTGCTGGGATATGGCCAAGGAGGAATCTGCAAAAAAGGGGAAGAGCTGTGCTCTGAGTGGGGAATAAAGTGTCCTTCACAGAAGGGTTTTCTTAGGGAATAAGAGCAAGGGCTTTGGAGCAGCTGAGCGCTGTGAGGTGCTTTGGTTAAACTGTGCAGTGGGACAGACACAGCTGTGCTTTAGCTACTGGTGTAGCTGTGTCTAAAGGTTCAGTGAATTCCTAAATACTGCTGGGAGACTGGAGCCTTCATAAGGCTTGACTTCCATAATGCCACAGTGACTCAAACATTTACAAGATGACTTTTTGAAATCCCTGATGCTTGGAGGGTATCTGCAGTGCACAGGACTACACAGCAGTGAGGCACCATGGCCAGCCCTGGATTGGCTGGGAAGCTGTGGTGTGTCCTTGGGGAAGCTGGGCAGGGCTGGGTTCCTGTTCCAGGCCATGCAGTGACCCCAGCCCTGATGACTTTTGCAACTGGTCAAACTGTGAGCTGGGGAAACCCCTTTGTCCAGTTGAGAACTGTTGGTAACTGCAGTGGTACAAAAAGCATCATATGTGTGGCCTTATGCTAAACCTGGAGGGGTTCTGGTATTTGATAGTAACTTTTTTTTTCCCATCCAGTGCACACCAAAAGTGGAGTTTCCTCAGGATCAGCTGGAAAAGCTTACAGCAAGAATTCAAGAAGCTGGCACCGAGGTTGTCCAAGCTAAAGCAGGAGCAGGTGGGTTCTTGAGTACAGCTTGCAAGTAATTCTTGTTGGCTGTAGCTGAATGGGTGCAGTGCTCTGCAGTTTAATCTTATTTACAGGTTGTGAACTGCTGCTCACAAATCTGACTGCTCTGCCCTGTCAGCTGCTGCCTGAGCTGTGCTACTAGAACCAGCTCAGTGTGTCACGTTAAATATTAACTCATCCCACACCACCCATGGCTTTAGAAAGAATCTTCTCCACCAAATTAAGCTGTTTTTTTATAAATTTGGTGAATTAGATACACATAGCTGGCCAGAAGCTCCTGGTTTATCCAACTGGCTGTGAGCTCGAAGTCAATGACACTGCAGCTCTGTAAACAACCCGGTATGGAAACCTTTGATGCTAAAGGAGTGTCAGATTTCAGTGTGCTCTGTTCTGAAAGTGGTTTAACTCTTCCAGGATCTGCCACCTTGTCCATGGCCTACGCTGGTGCTCGGTTTGTGTTCTCCCTGCTGGATGCCATGAATGGAAAGCAGGGGGTTGTGGAATGTGCCTTTGTTCGCTCCGATGTCACCGAGAGCCCCTACTTCTCTACACCTCTGCAGCTGGGAGTATGTACTTCACATCCTGAGCCTTCCAAACAGAACTGCTGCTTCAGTCTCCTGGGTTTTAGTCAGTGGTTTCAGTTCAGTTGAATGCCTGGTGTTGCTGGAGCTAACAGCTGAGTCCTTAAGAGGCTGGAATATTTGGGTATGGTGCTTGGGCAAACAGCTCAGCTTGACAAGGATGCTGCTGCTTTTATCTGCTCTCAGACTCCAGATCACTGAGTAACCAGAGATTCAGACTTGGCTTAGGAGGTCATGCTTGCCTCAGGTCAGGCCTGTTTACTCTGGGCTTTGGTGTGATTAACCAGAGTCAGCAATCCTGTCTCCTCAGCTTGATCTGCTGCAAGCAAATCCCTCAGAAACTGAGGCACATGGGGAGCTGCAGCATGGATTAGGATTAACAGCTTGCTTTCAGGGCCTCTACTGGACTCTGAAAGAAGTGTGCTTTTTGTCACCCTTACCCTGGGGTAGTGATGGAAAAGAGAAGGATGCTGCAGCCCTGTTGTGGCTGCTGGGATGCACAGCGTGGTGTGTGCTCTCTTAGGGACAGGCTGGTGAGGGGCTGGAAGCAGAGGGGTACTAGGAGAGAAGGCTTTCACTACAGGCATCTTGAAAACCTAGGAGTGCCACTGTGCAGCAGTGTGGGATTGTGAGCCAGTGACAAGCTAAGGACAGACTCCAGAGGGATCCTCTTGCCAGATGGTGGCTCTGGAGGTAGGAAGGATCACTTGATGTCAGTCTCCTCTTGAAGGAGCTGCTGGGTTGGCTTCAGGTTTCACTCTTGTGAACAGTGAATGAGAAGTTTGTGAGGGCTGTAGAAGTTGCCACAGATAGTAAGAGGCTTCTGAGCCTTTCCAGGAAGAAAGGGTTGGCAGACTAGAGATGACACAGGTCCCAGGCTGGGTCTCTGTCTCAGCTGGATCATACTTAGTCAGAGCTGTTAAGCTACTCTTTAGGTCATTCAATGAATGGTTAATCCTTAAATCCTCTTTCCCTCAGAAAAAAGGAATTGAGAAGAACCTAGGTCTTGGCAAGCTCTCCCCCTTTGAAGAGAAGATGGTTGCTGCAGCCATGGCTGAGCTGAAGGCTTCTATTAAGAAAGGAGAGGAATTTGCAAAGAACTTCAAGTGAAGACTTGACGACGGGGAGGAATTAACTTCCTTAATTTATTAAGGCATCATGTCACTTTACGACTTCTGACTCAAAGCTCGTGCTTTGATTGAAGTCTGTCTGTATTAGCTTGATGCTTGTTGCCAGTGAAGAGTCTAATCATCAATAAAAAGGCCTCATTTTTTCAGTGTACCGTGGGGAGTTGTCCTGCTGTGCTTGTCTTTGGAAGGTGGAGGCTGTAGGTCTCTGAGAGGAGGTTGGTTTCAGTAGGGATGAAGTGGGTGAGCTGATTACTGCCAGCTCTGCTCCAGCCTGGGTTTGGGCTCCTTGTTCAGCACAGCCACTGGGAAGAGATGTGATGAGATCAGCTCAAGCTGGGTGAATGGGCTGCACAAGGGATAACAGACCCAAGAGGTGTTTTTACAGGAGGTGGCACTACCTCTGTTACCTTGTGTTACCTTAATCTCTTATGTAATTTGATTTTAAAGGAGTTAGTGGCAGAGCACAGTGTTTGAAACGTCAGTCCTGCACTAAGACAATAATTAAACTGCTGAGAGCGACTTCTTTCTAGTTAGGAACAAAAGCCTTGATTTAGCATCTCCATAAATTTCACTTACATTCATGCTCTTGTGAATATAAAAATAAATGTCTGTGAGAAGATGATGACGAGCTCTGTTGCTGACTTCTTTGAAGGTAAGCTTTAATGAAGGAAGCTATTAATTCACTCTTCCTCCTGCTTACGCTGTTGCTTTGAATTGCTCTCATCAGTGTAGGTTGAATTCTAAGTTGAACAGACTTTTTATTTTCATGAGTGAAGGAAAAGCCAAAGCCTCTGGAGGAACTGAGGTGAATGCTGGTTTGAACCAGAGAACCTGAGGTAGTAACTTAAAATATCCCTAAAGGTGGTAGATGCTCTTTGGTCACTGCCTTTTGTCTTCCTCCCACTTGTTTTCTTTTTTTCTGAGCTCTCTGAACTGCCTTTTTTTTTTTTTTTTTTAAATTTTAATTAGTGCATCATTCTGAACCAGATCACACAGTTGTGACTGTTGTAGATGCATGGAGAATAAAGTGTCTGGTTCTTTTCCTGCCCTGTGGAAGATGTGAGCAGGGAGGACAGCAAGCACAGTCCTTGTCACTCTGCAGAAAGCAGCGTGTTAAAGCTTGGTTTCTTTACAGGAATAGTAATGAATTAGAAGCGTTGGCAGTCATTACTCAGCAGGCTTGGAACAAAGTAATTATTAGGTGGTATTAATAGAATTAAAGATGAAAGAATTAAAGATTGTGTTGGAGGGGGGCAGGGGAGGATGTCAGAACTGGAGGACACTGAGGAGGAGTGGCTGGCCAGACCTGGTAAATGTGGCACAGACTGTTCCAAACAATAAATGGAAAGCACATGGCAGACTGCTCTGAGTGTAGGGGTCTTGCAGGCCTGTCAGCAATTTCACACCTGAAATGTGCAGCACAGGTTATTAAAAACGGTGTGTATCCACCTGCCAGAGGTGTGTCCCGGTCTGTGTGCCCTGGTGGTCCAGAGGCTGCAGGGAAAGCCAAGCCTTGCAACCAGCAGGACAGGAACACACACTTGTCCCAGCCCTGCTATTTTTAATACAGCACATAGAGCAGATTTCTGAGCACTGGAGTCTTTTAGAACTTGAGGTTCCTCGTGTGGCTTAGGTTATTCCATCTTTTCTTGTGTCAGCAGTCCAAATCCAGCAAAGTCTGGGAGAATTGCATGGACAAGCAGAAAGCTTTGCTGGTAGCTGTAGGGACTCAGGGACAGCATGGGAGAGTGGAGCTGAGGTGGAAGAGGATTTTGTTTCTCAGCACCTGCTGACTTGTAGGTTCTTCAGGGTCTCCTTCAAATCTCCTGGATGTTATCAAAGTCCCTGCACTATTTGGATTTTGGGTTTGTTTCTTTTTCACCTCGATCCCATGCCTCATGCTTGGAGTTGCAGTGCCTAGAAATCTGCTCCAGATTGGGGAAGGCAGACAAGACACTGTTTTGTGTCTTGCTGCACTGAAGTCAGAGGCCAGAAGGACACTGGCTAAAGGTGAGAAATGGGCTTGTGTAGGTGCTCTCTGCTCAGTCACACGTGCTGTCCCTGTGGCTGAGCAGCGCAGTGGTGGCACAATCTCTGAAGAGTGGAGATGGTTTGTAAAGGTGTGGGACATCCCACCCCTTCTCCCTGAGCAGATTCCCTGGAGGAGGAAAGGATCTGGGGTGGAGTAGGAATCAGCTGGCTGTACTCAGAGAAGCCAGCACTGCTCTGGCAGTTGTGTCCTGAGTTGTGTCTCTGAGACACACGACCTTCATCCTCTCTGCTGTGAGCTCTGCAGTGGGGCAGCCCTGCTGAGTCACAGCTCTCACTCCAGTGCTGGCAGCCTTTGGTGTTTGCCTCCCATGGAGGGGACTGACCAGGTCTGGAGGAGGTGAAAAACCTGCCCTGTGCAGATCTCTTGGGTTTCATCATTTATACTGAGCAGACTTTTGTCTTGATGATCTCTAAGCACCTCTTCCCTTGCAGCATCATTTCTGCACACAGAGCTGTCACCTCCTCAGGCAGCCCAGCTCTGCACTGGAGCACAGATGTCAAGATACAGAGGAGATGTGTGTGGAGAGTAATAAATAAAGGTTCTCCAGATGGCCATATGTCAGGTCACTCCATCCCACCTGCTGCTCCCGTGCTGCTGGAGCGGCGTGTTAAATGCAGGGAAGGATGGAACAAGGAGAAAAGCACATGCTGAGTGGTATAATATGAATCTCATCCTGATCATCACTGTCCTGGGGGTCTTCAGGTGGGATGACCACAGGAACAGGCTGGCAGACCTGTGTCCCTCATTCCTGGGCAATGTTTCCCCTTCCTGGCTCTGTGTAAGGGCCACTGCTTTGGGGTGGGGTACAGACCTCCCCTCCCTGAGCCATCTCACCCCAGGGTGGGAGATGGCAGCAGCCACTTGCCTTTGGGTGAGGCTGGTACAGCTGCAGCAGGCGTGGCTGAGGCTGGGGACAATCCATGGCGTTTTGGTGATATTTAGGAGGAGCAGAAGAAACAACAGGAAGACAGTTTAGAGCAGCCTCTGCCTTGCCAAAGCCAGCTGCTCTCCCAGCTCCAGCAGCTGAGCAAAACTGGAGGGGCTGGAGGAACTTCAGAAAGATGCTGGGTAACTATTGCCCTCTCTCTGGAGTCCACCTCCAAAATTAGAAAGGTTCAGTGGTTGCTCCCCCACACAATGTGCCACAACAGAGCTGTTGCTGCCCTTTCCCTGCCCTGGGCAGCCCAGCACCTGCACCACCACCCCTGGGGTGCCCTGTGCTTGCTTTGCTGAGGTTGGCAGTTCCCAGCAGGCAGCGCATCCTCTGCCCAGGAAGGTGGGGGGTGAAGGAGAGAGGTGGAAATACACCCCGAGGGTGGTTGGGCACAGCTGGGGCTGCGGGCAGATCTCCCCCACAGTCAGCTCAGCTTCCCCCTTACTGCAGGGCCATGGCGAGGGGTTTAACTTGAGCAGGAGCATCACAAACCATCTGATCGGTGGATTTGGCTTTGCAGAGGCCTCTCCCCCTCCCCTGCCTCTCCCTCCTGGCCACAGGCAGTGTGAAATCACCACCTTTGCATTCCCTGCTCTTGATTTACTGAAATGCCCGAGAGCTCCCACTTCCCCCCCGGGTGCCTCAGAGCAGAGCGCCGAGGCGGGAGGGTTTGTTTGCATTTACAGGGAAACCTGTTAATAAAGGAGACCGAAGGGACTGCTCTTTTCCTGGCTGTGGGAACAGATGGCTGGATAACACAGTGCAATTAATATGCAGGGAGTCCTGCTGGGGCAGGGATTTGATTGCCTGTTAGGAGAGGTTAGCAGGCTCCAGCAGAGCTCTGCCACCACACTGCCTGTCCCTGGCACCTGCTGCCTGCAGGGACTCCGTGGGGACCCTGGGACAGATTGGATGGGGTCATGGATGAGACTGTGGGCCCTGGACATGGGGGAGGATGCAGCTGGGCACTCTGGAACAGTGACAGGTCTCTGCTTCTCCCACGCTGGGTGATGCTCTGGGAGAGTTGCCCTTTGGGTTTGTAAAAGCAAAGGACGGCTCTGGCGATGAACGACTGCTCAGAGGCACTTCCAGGCTGGAAGGACAGCACTGGATCCTTCTTTCCTTCTGTGCTTCTTACCCATCCGAGTCAGGAGGTGCCAAGGAAAGCAGCAAGCATGAGGATGAGCTGGGGGAGGTGGGTACCAGCATGTGGGGACCTCGCTGTGGCACAGAATGCTTCCCAGGGCTTCAAAGAGTGACCAGATGACTCCACAGGAAAATAAAACCCCTGCCAAGGGCTAGGAGGGTTAGGGAACCCTGGGGGAGCAGGAAACCCAGCAAACCCACCCCAGCACTGAGCAGGGCCACGTGGCCACATGGTCAAGCCCAAATCGATGGGAGCCTCCAGCCACTGGGCCACAATCGAATGGCCCAAGGTCACCCTGGGCACGTGTGGGGCTGTTCTGCCCTGTCCCCATCACAGCCTGGGCTCTCACGGTGCCCCCCAGCCCCTTCCCTTCATGCCTTTGTCTTGCCCCCCCATTTTCTGGCATTTTCTTCCCCCCCTGCCTGGCAGGGGTTGCTGAGCACCGTGAAAGGCATTGCCAGGCTTTGATCAGGGGTCCTGCCTGCGCCGTGCCAGCAGCTCGCTCCCGCCCGGCCCCGCCGCTGCCGGCCGCCCTTTCTTGTGCGTCAGGAGGAGGCTGCTGGAGATGTCGAACCCCAGCGCAAATCCTTGCAATTAGGCCTGTTCTGCTGCCTGCCTCGTTTGATCTCCTTTAATTATTTATCGCCTTTTCTCTCTCCTTCTCCTTCCCAAATCCTCGGTTTCTTTCAAGTGATGATTTTCCTCCTCTCCCCCCAGCCGGGGCTGGCTCTGCCTGTTTGCTTGCAATTACCGACCCTTCTCCTGCTCCTTCCATCTCTCCCCTTTTGTTCTCCACCACATCACCCCTTCTCTCTGCTTTCATGGCTTCACCCCTCAGCTCCCTGCCTGCCTGGCATCTTTCTTTTCCTTCTTTTCTCGATTTTCCCCACCTGGATGGCTATTGCCTTTCTCCATCCCGTTCCAGGTGTGGTTCTGGCTGTGTTTGCTCCCAGTGCCAGCTGGGCTGGGCTCCTGCACCCTGGGCTGGGCTCTACTCCATCTCCCACTGCTGTTCTCCCAGGCTGCTGCTCAAACCCTGGTGTGGTCCCTCCACAAAACCCCAGCTCCTGGCCAAGCCCAGGAAGGCCCCTGAGGTTGCTGCCCCTCCACGCCGGGGTCTCCCCTGTGCTGCTTTTGCATTCCTCATTCCTTTGTTTCCCAGGACCTGATGCATTATTCAGCGCTGCGGGCGCTGCGGGGTGTTGGGAAGATAATGGTGCTGCAAAGGGCACGGGCTCGCCCTGGGGATGCTGGATTTTCCTGTCACTGGCTGTTTCCCCTCCAGCATTAAACCAGGAATAGCCCTGACCATGCAGGAGGTTCCTCCTGGGAGGTGACATCTGCTGTCAGCCCGGGGGGACAAGGCAGGGACAAAGGTGGGAGCAGGGGGGACAGCAGTGGTCCTGGTGATGCTTCAGGGGCTGCACCTCAGCTCCCAAATCCAGCCCCACTGCTTGGCTGGAGTTTAACAGGTCCAACACACAGCCACTTGTTTATGCAGTCCCTACATGGATAAAGGAGGCAGGATGCAGGTTTTGCACAGCAGACGGTGGCAAACAACCCCAAAGTGTTGTTTAATCCTTGTGGAAAGAGGATGCTCACACCCTCCACCCTGTTTGCAGCTGGGCATCCTCTCCCCTCCTCAGTTAGATCTGTCCCCACGGCCTGCTGCCACCTCAGCCCATGGAAACCCCTGTCCCTGTGCACAGGGATGGGCAGGAAGGTGAGGGGTGGGGTGATTTTGGGCAGGTGCTGATGAGCAGTGCTGCTGGACAGGTCTCTCCAGCCTCAGCTGCCCCCAAAAGATCCCCTGAGACCCCAGCACTGAGTCTCCACCCCTGTCTATGCAGAAACTCCCTCCCCAAATCCCCCTCTGAGGCCAGAATCCCCAAGGAGTGACAGCTGGGTGCCTTTGCTGGGTTTTGCTTGGAAACCTGGAGGGGGAGGATGCAAAACCCAGGTGGGGCAGGGGAAACTGAGACACAGGGTGGGACCAGGTGTCCCCAGCCAGGTGTGTTTGGTGTCCCTGGAGAGCATCTGGGGTGGTTTCAGGGTGTTTTGGGCAGCTAAACCCTTGCCTGAGCACCCTGGAGGTTTTGAGGTGGCAGTTTTGGGGTGGCATAGGAGAGATTTGGGAGCTTTTCCCCTGCTCCAGTTTCACCATTTCCTGGCCACCAAGGAGGGCGAGTGCTCAGCGTCGCTGAAGGAAATGAGAATTAATTACAGGCTTGTTAGCACCGACTCGTTACCTGTGCTGCAGCCCTGGGGAACGTCCCCGACGGGGCTCCAGCACCTCCCACATCACCCCAATCCCCCCATCCACCCCAATTCCCCACACACCTGCTGGGATGGGGGGGTCCGCTCCTCCCGGGCAGTGCTGGTGAATCAGCTGGGAACTGGTGGGGCTGGGAATTTCTGGGTTGGCACTGGGGGCCATTGAGGACATCGTGGTGAGGAGGTGAGGGGTGGAATGGGACTCAGGATAGGATATGGGATGGGATACAGGAGAGGATATGGGATAGGATGCAGTGTGAGTTATGGGTTGGTTCAGGATTCTGCGTAAATTATGGGATGGGATGGGAACCAGGGTGGGGTACAGGATGGGGATGTTTCTGGCCATTGTATCCCCCAGGGCAGCCTGGGTGGGAGGTGTGGGGGGCACTGGGGAGAGCTGTGAGGTGCCGGGTGATGAGGACAGAGGGCTGTATGGTAATAGTGGTGTGGGGGACTCCATGGAAGGACGAAGGATGGGCTGTGGAAGGATGGGGGGCTCTGTGAAAGGAATTGAGGGGGAGCTCTGTAAAGGATGGAGGAGGGCTGTGGAAAGGCGAGGGGGGCTGTGTGGAAGGATAAAAGCAGGGGCTGTAGAAGGATGGGGGGGCTTTGATGAGTGCAGGGGGCTGTGGGTTGAAGGATAAGGGGGGTCTATGGACGGATGGGGGGGGCTTTGGAAGGATGGGACGCTCTTTGCAAGGATGAAGTGCTTTGTGTAAGGACCGTGTGCTGTGTAAGGACGGGGTGCTCTGTGTATGTATGGGGAGCTGTGTTTCCGGACAGGGGACTCTGTGAGAACAAGGGACTCTGTGGAAGAACGGGCTGCTGTGTAAGGATGGGGTGCTCTGTGTGCGGACGGGGGGCTCTGTAAGGACGGGGTGCTGTGTGTAAGAACGGGGTGCTCTGCAAGAATGGGATGCTGCGTGAGGACGGGGAGCTCTGTAAAAGTGGGGTGCTCTGTGTAAGAACGGGGGGCTCTGTAAGGACGGGGTGCTGTGTGAGGACGGGGTGCTCTGTAGGACGGGGAGCTCTGTAGGACTGGGTGCTCTGTAAGGACGGG
>VZRZ01007174.1:35520-55129 GCA_013398175.1 Climacteris rufus | reverse complement strand
GGGCCCCGCGGGGGGATTTCAGCACAGCCGGCTGCGAAAGGGCTGGTTCTGCGCAGAGAAATAAAAGGGCCGCAGCAGTTTGGTGAAGTAACACTCTTCTTCTGGTCGTTTTCCTTCTTTTCTTTTGGGCTGGAGCTTCCGAATCCCTGAGCTGGACAAAGCACAGGTGGGATGGCCCCGGGGCTGGGGCGTGGGGCGGTCACATCCCAGCCCAGCCCAGCCCACAGGGAGTGAGCTCCGTTCACAGCTTGGCTGGAAAACAAGAGCCCCAAAGCCCAGCAGGATGGTGAGGCTGAGCCTTGCACCCCGGGCTGGCAGGGCCTGTCCTGGCTGTGTGACAGGGCCACAGTGTGGGCTGTCTGTCCTTCTGTCTGTCCTGGCAGTCACCGAGGGTGCCCAGGTCCTCCACAGCTGGGGTGAGACTCAGCATGGCTGGGAAGGGAGGGAGAGACCCGGGCATGGGCTGGGAATGGAGGATGGTGGTGGAGGGTGGGAGAAGGAGAATGGAAAATAGGGATGAAGAGAGAAGATGGGGATGAGGAGGAGACTGGAGAATAGGGACGAGGATGAAGATGGAGGCTGGGGATGGAGGATGGGGATGATGAGGAGGAGGATGGGGGATGAGGAGAAGGTTGGAATTTGGGGATGACAGTGAACATAGGGATGGAAGATGAAGGTGGAGGATGGGGCACCTCTGAACACTTCCAAACGCTCTGCTCCAGGCATCAGAAAGCACCTGCAAGCTGAAAAGCGGGACTGACCTCCCCAAGGCCCAAGGTGGCACGTGGGAGGAGGATCAGGATCCCAAAGCACGTGGGCGAATGGCTGGGAAAACAGGGATTTGCTCAGGAGTCTCCCTAACAGCTCCAGGCCGTGGTGCCAGGGGCTTTGGGCCCTCCTGGGTGGCAGTAAGGGAATTTGGGAGGTGGGGACGGGTGCCAGCAACTGTCCCCAGCTACCTCCTGCAGCCTTCAGGAGTCTGTGGAGACACAGAGCTCACCCTGGGACTCCTCTTCTCCCCCTGGGCCAGGCGGCCGGGCAGCAGCTGCCAGTGATTGATGTTTTGTGGGTAATTACTGCAGATAATGAAATATTTAACCATCAGCTTTATTATCGGGGTAGCACCGAGCCAGGCAGGAAACCACTGCTGTTTGGAGAGGGCTGTGCTGGTGGGTTTGATGCCGGGTTTGGTGCCGGGTTTGGTGCCGGGTTTGGTGCCTGGTTTTGTGCTGGGTTTGGTGCCTGGTTTTGTGCTGGGTTTGGTGCTGGCAGAGCAGGGTGGTCCCTGTGTGGTGGCCAAGGGATTGAGGCTGTGGTGGTGGCAGCCACTCTGTGTCCCTGAGCTGTCCCTATGGGTGCAGGGCATCACTGGGGTTCTCTGGGGCAGGGAGAGCACAGACCCAGCCTGGGGGACATGGGCTGCCTCTGCCCTGGTGCCTTGTCCCCACTGTCACCAGCAGTGTAGGGCTGGCTCTGTTTGCCAGCCAGGGCTTTTCCCTGTGGCCCCTTTTGAGAGCAGGGGGAGGGTTGTGGGTGGTTTTTCCCATTCCTTTGTTTTCCTGCCCGTGCTGTGGCCGAGGCAGGGGCTGGTGTCAGCTCCCACGGTGGACATTGCTTACAGCAGAGGGGACACTGGGGTGCAGTACCCTGTCCATCCCAGTCCAGCCCCACCTTCCTGGCCCCAGGTTCAAGAGGGATTTCTCCAGCCACATCCCTTTTGTGGAGATGGAGCATTTCCTGGTGGATCTGCATGGCTCCCCCTCCACACAGCCTTCTCCCAGAGGTATCCATCCTCCTGCCAGTTTATCTCCATCTACCTGCCCAGCTCTATATGCCACGTGCTCCCAAGGTTTCTCAGGAATGAATTTATCCACTGCTGGGCTCAGGATGAAATGAATTCCCACTGGGGACAAGCAAGCAGAGGCTGCTGCAGAAAGCCTCCTCTCTTTTCCCCTCTCCTTCCCTGAGCCCCTCTGTGGTAGAAGGTTTCTCAGCGGGGAGTTTCCCCCTTTCTCTATTTTTTTTCCAGGTTTTTGATTTCATATTCTGATGGGAGAAAGAGGGAGAGGAGCCCCCAAGCTGGGTTTTTCTGCAGCATCTCTCCATTCTCCAGCCCAGAGCCACCCTGGGATCTGGAGGGGGCTGGGATCAGAGTGGGCAGGGAGGGCTGAGCAGGGTGTCATGGGGTTTGAAATGTGGGTGCTGCAGGCAAGGAGGGACTGAGGGACCCTCAGTTGCTCTAAAAGGGATGAGCATCCAGGAGTGCAGAGCCCTGGCTGGCTCCTGCTACACCAGCAGGATCTCCCTCGTGCCTCTGCACAAATAAAGGCTGCTGGCTCCTCTCTGCATGGTAGTAATGGGGGAAAAAAAAAAGCAAAAAAAAAGCCTTGTAATTAAGCACTCAGCTGCTGTCCTCCCTGGGCAGGCTCATCAGGATATAAATGACTGTGTGGGGCAGCCAGTGGCAGTGGGAAAGTCAGGGATGTCCTTTGGGGGTGCCATGGGGTGGGGAAATGCCTCCTGGCCAGGCTGGGATCTCCACCACCCCAGGGAGTCCTCAAACAGCAGAGAAACATCATCAAAGCCCCTCATGGGTGACCTGTGTTCCCACCCTGGCTGTCCCACCTGGCATGGCCATGGAAGGCTCTGAACTGCCTGGTGTCCTGCAGGAGTGGCACAGTGGGAATGGAAAGCCTTTCCTGGGCTCCAAACAGTGCAGATCAGTCCATGGTCCATCTGTCCTTCATGCCTGTGCTGGGCTTAGGGGTCCCTCCTTCCCCAGACCAGTGTTTGCCCCATCCTCCCTGGGCAGGGTGTCAGCCACCAAGGGTTGGCTGCAGCCCTCATGGGAGATGACATGCAGGCAATGCCCATCCTTGGAAAAGCCTCTCCAGCAGGATCCCCAGGACAGAAACACCACAGAGAAGTGGCTTTTGGCAAAAGCTGTGTCTCCAAACCCAAATCCAGCTTGGAGAGCGAGGCAGGATGCTCTGCCTTCGCTCCTGGTCATTTCTCTTTGTGTAGGGGTTTGCAGGAGGTTTCTGGGTGCCCCCAGTAAGGCCCAGATGGTGCCCCTGCAGCCTGGTGGGGCTGGCAGTGAAGGCAGTGGCTCTCCAGTGGGAGCATCCCGTGCTGGGGACGGGCTGGAGTGCTGGGCAGGGGAGCATGGCAGGACAGGGAGAGCAAGGAATGGGTGCTCAGGCGTGCACTGATGGCCTGAGGGTACTGAGACAGGGTTGTGTCTGTCTGGTTGATCCAGGAGATTTGGGAGCATCTCCTCCCTCAGGCTCAGGGAGCATCAGCCGGAGCCTCAGCACGGCAGTGCTGCTTGGAAATGGTTGTCCTCTTCCAAGGGGTTCTTTTTGGAGCCAAGTGAGGACACACTGGCTGTGGTGGCAGAAGGAGGAGGCAGAGACACGTGAAGGTGAAGGAGCAGGAAGAAGGCAGCGGGGCAGAAGCCAGTGGGGATTCTCATCTTCCCTTGCAACCAGCACCAGGCCATGGGGGAGGGTGCCAGGCCATGGCCCGAAGGCATCAACAAGTGTTTGCTGGCTGAGCCAGACATCAGGATGTCCCACAGCTGCATCCAAACCAGCCAGTGGGGATATCTGAGATCTTTGGGCCCATTCCCTTGCTGAGTGGGGACAGAGTCCCTAAAGGGCTGTGAGAATGGATGCCTGTCCCTGCTCCAAACCCACACTAGCTGACAACAGAGTCCATAGGGCTTGGAGGAATCCCTGCCCACCTGTCCTGCTGCTGCTGTATAGTCCTGGGTCCTGCAGACCCACATTTAGCCAGGTTCCAGTTCAAGGCTGGGACAGAGCATCCTCCTCTCTTTCCCAGGAGCCAGCCCTCTTGGCATGGTGATGGAGTAGCCCAAGCCTTTGAGGATGGGAAGTAGCCCTGCTTTGAGGATGAGGAAACTGATGCAAGGTGCAGGAAGATCTCGCAGTCATTGTCCCCATCAGCCTGCTTCTGAGACTGATTTTGCCTTCAGGTCCTGGCAGGGTCCCCTCAGGGCTGTGGTGTGAGAAGGGAAGCAGGGCAGGGACTGACCTGTGACTCTTTCTCTCCCTGCCAGGCAATCATGGCTCTGTACAACAATGGGGCTGACGTGCCTTCGCCCCAGGAAGCCTCCAATGGCTTTGCCCAGCCCGGTGCCTCGGGGACGTGGCACAAGGGCGAGGAGGAGGTGCGGCTGGTGGAGCCCAGCATGGTGAAGAAGGCTCACCGGGAAATCCTGGACCACGAGCGCAAGCGGCGGGTGGAGCTGAAGTGCATGGAGCTGCAGGAGATGATGGAGGAGCAGGGGTGAGTGCCAGGTGGTCAGGGTTGGGATCTTTTTGACCTGTTTGCACCTCGTTCACCCCCTTTAAAGAATACCTTGGTGTGGCAAATGTCCCCGGTTGGAAGTAAATCCACTTTTGGGTGGAGCAAACAGCTTTGGGGTGCACTGGTGGGCTGGTTTGTGGAGGGAAATGTCTCCAAGTAACACAGACCTAGGAGTGCATCCACACATGCTGGAGGCTCATGCTGGCCCCTCCTCTTGGAAATCTGGGCTCCCAGCTCATCCTGCAGGGACAGCTGAGGCAGGAAGGAGGAGTGAAGTTGCTCATGGTTGTGCAAGTCATCAATGCCACCCCTCCTGTGCCCCACATGCCTGGGATGGGAGATCCCAGAGGAGAGCTGGGGTTTAGTTGCAGGAGAGGCAGTTTTGGGGCTTCAGTTTGTCCTGTCTTCCTTCTCCTCTCCAGTTTTTGGGAGATAGGACCACCAGCCAATGCCATGGCCAGACACTGCAAGCTGTTCCTCAGCCTTTGCTCTCCCCTTGGGAAGAAAAGGCCTGGGGAAAACCCAAGGCTCTGGAGAACATCCCTGACTGGGTGGGCAGAGGGGGCTGGGGGGCCAGCAAAAGACCCCCAACCCTGTCAGACAAGCCCATGGCTGTGCTGTCAGCTTCCCCATCGCTCTGGCACCAGCCAAACATCCTGATCCCCCTGACAGCTCGCTGAAACCTGATGGATGGAGCAAATTCTACAGCACACTTGGGTAGGTGGGGACTGGTATCAGCTGGGGAGAAGGAAAATGGATTGAGGGAAGGCTTCGCCAAGGCTTTCATTAAGAGTGCAAGCGTGACCTAGAATTAAATTGTCTCACACAGACTGGAATAATGATTGTGCCTAATTTGTCATTATGGAAATAAATAAGGCTGACCCGGCGCTTTGGGGAGCCCAGAGCCTCCTGTCGGGTTCCCGTGCCCTAGGAGGGATCTTACTACTGGTGGTATCATTACTGCAATGGGTAATAGCAACACTGCAACTGGTATTGTTGTTATTGCTGTAATTGCTTTGCTGTTATTAAGGCTATTAATAACGCTGATGATGGTGATACGCCAGAATGATAATATAATTACAGTCATAATCTTGGTCAACCTGGTTAATCCTCTGCCTGCTCTTCCCCTCCACACAGGGGCTTTCCAGGGGGGGTTCCACGGGAAGGGATTTGCACCCCTGAGGTTTCTGCCCTGGTTTCTGCAGCATCCTGGCCATGGCTTTGGGGGAGTTATTGGCAAGGGCAGACCCCCAGGATGGATGTGAGTGTCAGCAGAGCGGGTTTTGCAGGGATTTAAGCATTCCCTTGTTTCCCTAAAGGCAGATGGCTCCTCCTGCCTGCGCTGTAGCTCGCTCCAGGCTGCCTGCACCGTTATTCCCTGCCTGCAGGCTGGATTCCTTGTCCAGAAAAGAAGTGTCAGCAAATTTTCTTTCTTTCCCAAACCCATTCTATATGCTAAATGCAAACGCAAACCCTCTCTGACAGGGTTATAGGCAGCACCAGGGGAATGCAGGAGGGAAGGGACTGGTGGTGCTCCTGCCTCCATCACTGGAGTTGCTGGGGAGTTCCTCACCTTGGCCTCCCCCCACAGATTTGCTAATGGTCCAGCTGCAGTGGCCCATCTGTCACCTCCTGTTTGGCCTCATGTCCCCTCTCTGAGGGCATGGGCCACGTTCTTAATATGCTGCAGCAAATGCTCATCTCAGGCAGACATCTTCCTGCTGCCGTGGGCTGGCTCACATCCATGGGATGGCTGGGGCTGGCAGCTCTGTCCTTGTGGGGTGGCCACTCTGCCCAGCTGGGCACCACCATTGAGGAAATGGGGCAGAGCTGCGTTTGGGGGTGCTGCCCTGTGTTTGGGGCAACCCATACCCCAGTGCAAGGTGAGGGGAAGCAGCCAGGCTGCCTCCATGCCCTCTTAGCAGCCCTCCTCCTGCGTGGAGTCCGGCTGGGGAATTAATGAGAGCCTTTCAGTGCAAATGAGCTCGTTAATATTAATTCCCCTCTCCTCGCTGTTCCCCTTCATGGGCACTGCAGGGTAGGGGTGATGCCATGTGCCCCTCTGCACCCAGGGGCACCCAGAGCACTGCAAGGGGCATCACTGTCCCTTGGACTGTGTGAAGTGCCAGCCTTGGGGACTGCAGAGCTAGGCCTGGCTGTGACATCCAATTTTCTGGGCTCGTGGCAGTGATGCTGATGAGATGTGATGGCCATGGGATCCATGTGGGGCCATGGGTGGGCCATGACAGCCCCTGTAGAGGCTGTGGGTGAGGACAGGGACACACACAGAGCCCGACCCCTTCCCTCCCAGGATGGCAGCATGATGGTGTCATGGGGTCCCTCTCTCTGTCCCCAGGGATGATGCCAAGAGTGTCGTGGGTCTCTCCACCACGTCCCTCTGTTGGGATGTTTTCAGTCAAGGAGGATGCTCAGGCGCCCTTGTGCAGCCCCAGGGTGTGGCACAGGGCCACCCACCCATGGCTGTCACCTGTCCCTTCCCAGGGACACCTTGGGGACGGCGGCAGCGCCGTGGTTTGCCGCGGCTGTTCTCAGACGCCAGGACATAGTGATTAGTGTCTCTGGTTAATAACCCTGCAGCGGCCTGAGTCAGCGCTCGGCGCTAGCGCAGAGCTGGCGCGGCTGCCAGGGCCCTGCTGCACCGCAGGGCCGAGCGAGGGGAGCTCGTGGTGGGACAGAGGTGCTGGGACTGGGCCCTGGAAACACCCGCTGCGATGGTGGCACTGCCAAGGGGCTTTGGCTGGGACGTGCCCCAAAGACTGGGGGAGTGACAGGGAGTGACAGCCTCATGGTCATCCTCTTCTTTCCCTCTTGGCAGGGACATGCCCCAAAGACTGGGGGAGTGACAGGGAGTGACAGCCTCATGGTCATCCTTTTCTTTCCCCCTTCCTGATGTCCCTTCCTCTGCCAAGCACTGCTGGGAGGGACAGGCAGGAGAGAGCAGGGCATAGACAGTGGTGGCAGGGGACTGAGCAGAGGTCCTGCTCTCCTCCAGGCCCCAATGCCTGTCACCGTGCCACCTCTCCTTCTGACTGGCCCCTTGGGCCATGTGTCACTCCCAAAGGGATGGAGGTCCTCAGCAGGTCCATGGGGAGCCCGTGCTCCAACCACAGCAGCTCTGACCACGTCTCTGTCCATCCAGGTACTCCGAGGAGGAGATCCGGCAGAAAGTGGGGACCTTTCGGCAAATGCTGATGGAGAAGGAGGGCGTGCTCACCAGGGAGGACCAGCACGGGCGCCAGATGTAAGTCAGGCAGCTCCTTTGGCTCCTCTGTGCATCTCATCCCAGACAGGCACCTCCTGGATTGCCTCTGAGAGTCAATGGGTGGATGACAGTGTATATAGGCATGACTGGATAGATGGATGGACATGGAAAGGGTCTATAGAAAGGGATGGGTGGATGGATGGATGCATGGATGCATGGATGGATGATTTTTTTGGAGGGTTGTTTGATTTGATTCCATGTGTGTTTGATTTGATGGTTGGTTGGACAGTTGGTTGGTTGATTTGATGTTTTGATGGTTGGTGGTTGATTGGTAGGTTGATTTGGTTTATTGGTTGGTTTGATGGCTTGATGATTGCATGGTTGGCTGGTTGATTTGATGGTTTGTTAGTTGATTGGTTTGATGGTTGGTTGGTTGGTCAGTCAGGGTTTGTCCCTCTGAGGCAGTATCCTTCCTCTGGAGAGGTTAAAAGTCATCCTGCACTGGTCATCTGAAGACCTCCAGGTGCTGTGCAGAGGCCAGCATTGCAATGCTCCTGTCCCAGATGATGAAACCCAAGTGCAGAAGGTCTCAATGCTTGGCTCACCCCATCAACCAGTGTCAGGGACCCCACTGAAGAAGCTCCTTCAAGAAGTGCCTGCCCTGTTCCTCTGCCTCTTATCACTCCTCACATGGCAGGCTGCATCTGCCCTGGGAGAGGGCTTGGTCAGTCAAGCTTGGTGTCCAAAGCAGCCCAGCTCCTGCTGGGAACGTGCCAGTTGCTCCTCCTGCCCTGCACAGGACTGTCCCCAGCCTCACCAGGGTCCACCCCGGCTCGATGATGATTTATCTGCACGATGTTTAATGGTCCGGGCAGCGTGGCTGGCCCGGCATGCACCATCCATCAGCCTGGAAACCAGGTCACTTGGGACAGGAATAGATGCTGCAGGTTCACTGAATATTAATGCTTCATTAGGGTCAGGAAATCAGGGCGAGGGGGGAGGCAGGGAAGCCGTGGCAGCAGGGAGAGCCTCCCTCACACCACTCTGCTGGCACGCCAGGCATGGGGGACACAGGGACGTGGCTTGGCTGTGCCCTGCCCAGGATGGGGTGCATGGCCTTGGGGCAGCGTGAAGAATTCAGGATCCTTTTCCAGGCAGGAAAATACAAGGCATGGGGAAAACCAACCTGCCCAGGTCACTGAGCATCAAGCCTGAGGTGTTAAAAGTGGCCTTTGCTGGTGGGGGCAGGAGTCATCTCCAGGGCATCTTCCTGGCAGGCTTGTTAACAAGCACATGGGGAAGCCAAAGGTGCCTTAAGGTTACCCAGGCAGCCCTGGCTGTCACCTTTACAGGCTTGGTTTTGCAAAACGAAGGGTAATCATTAAAGATTAGCCCCAGGGCTATAAATAATAGTGCTGAGCTGGAAGGAGCAGTCTCACAGCAGAGGATTGCTTGGAGGAGAGCAAAGCTGGAGGTGCTTGAGGAGGCTGGTAGGAGCTGGGTCCAAGGGAGGTGGCTCTGCAAGCAGCAGAGATCTGAGCTGCTGGAGGATGTCCTGTGTGCCAAAGGTCTGTGCTGGATGAAGAAGCTGCACAAGGGGGTTAAATAAGCTTTAAATAAAGAGCCTCAGCCCTTGTGGTGGCTGGGAGAGCGCTCAGCAGAACATCTCATGGGCTGGTCCTGCTCCAGCACCTCTCTGGGCTTTTACAGCTCAGTCCTTGGCTGCTGGGACTGTGAGCCTGAAGCAGCTGGTCCTGTTTCAAAGCCAGTGTGAGAGCTCAGCATCATCTGTATAACTCCCCAGGGAAAACTGAGGCATCGAGCAGAGCTGTGACCACCTGAGTCCCTGGCTTTGCTCTTTGTGCTCTCCCAGCTCCCATCTCCGTGTGCACAGCTCGGTGCAGCCTGGTCCCCAAGGAGAACTGCTTGATGGACAGGCTGGTGGGATTGCAGACAAAGGCGAGTGTGTGCTGGGCAGGGAGGGATAATTGGAACAGCACAAGGCTGGTCTTGAGCTGCTGAGCACAGCTAATGGGTGAGATGCTGGCAGCAGGCTCTGGCGTGGAGCGCTGCCTGCTCACGGAGCAGAGACACACACAGGGAATTATCCCTGCTCGCGTCTCTCTTTGCCTCTTTTCTCCCCCTGCCCATGGTTGGGTGGGTGGTTGAAAGGCTGTTCCTGCCCTTGGGACATGGCCAAAGCAGGAGTCACTTGGAGAGGACCCAGAAAGCCATGGCTGTGGTACAGAAGGGAGCCCGAGACCCGCTTGAGCGATCGTCCGTGATTAGGGGGAGGGTGCCTCGTGTGCAGTTTCGGTCCAAGACATTTTTAATTAGGTTAAGCAGCCCATGGCCTGCCTGTGGCCAAGGATGCCAACACGTGCCACTGTCAGATCTGCAGTCTGGGGTGGGAGCATCCCTTTGCTCAGGCACTGGCCAGGCTGCCAAGGGACCGATGCTGCGGGGCTGTGCTTCTCCACCAGCATCCCTGGCCACACGGCTCCAGGCTGGGAGGAGCAGGGGAACCACGTCAGGTTTCTGCGGGCACATCTCCCTTGGGAAGCAAACAGCTGGGCTGGTGTGGTGCAGGGCACCCTCTGAGCATGGTCCCATCTGTTAAGTTTCCCTCCAGTGCACCTGGATGGCCTTGTCCCTCCCTGGGTGAGATGTCCTACATCCTCCAAGAGCAAATCCCCATGGGGTTTGCTCCTGGGGCTGTTGGCAGAGTTGGACCAGGGAGGTGGGGAGAGCAGGGAGAGGTTGGGCAGGGACTCCTGAGACCCTCCTAGTCCAGCTGCCAGGCCTTTGCCAAGCCCTGCCCACAGCCCCGGTAGTCAATGGCAACCTTATGCTGGTTTCCATGGCAGTGGGAGAAATTAATGCTGACGAAGTCACTCGCAGGGAGAGGAGACCCTGATGGCTTTAGGCATGATGTCCTCACACCCCTTCTCACCTGGCCCAAGGAGGGACATTGACCATCACCTGCCTGAAGCTCTGGTGCTGAGCTGGCAGCACCCTGGGGTGCTGGCCTCAAAGCCCAGATCATCCTGGGCAGCTCCCACCTGAATTTCTGAGCCTTCTTCCAGCTTCTCTCACCCTTACCCAGCCCTGCCACCCACCTGGGCTGATCCAGCCTCCTGCTCAGCCCCAGGACTTGGGCAATGCCAAAAGGGGCTCCAAATGATGCTGAGACTGGACCCTGTGGGGAGACGGTGGCCTGAGCCTCACAGTGTCCCTGTGCCAGCCCAGGGGACTGCAGGGACTGGAGCCACAGGAAGACCCTGAGAAGATTTCCACCCTGGGGCTTTGCCCTGTGTGGACCTCAAGGGACACGCGCGAGGTCCCCTGGGGATGCTGTGGCAGAGGGAATATCCCACATCCCCTATAGCTGCACTGGGGCTGCCCCAGGCTTCCCCCCAGCTGCTCCTGTGGGAGACAGGGAACGTGAATCCCCAAATTAACCCTGCGCTTCCTCCTTTGGCAGCGTGATCGAAAACCACCACGGGGCGGACGGGGAGGAGTACGCCGTGGAGTATCCCGACTACGGCGAGGGCTGCCTGCTGCAGTGCGACTGCTCGGCCGAGTGCTACCGCGAGGACAGCGGCCACCGCGAGTACAGGTCCGCGCCGAGCCTGGGGACCGCGCTGCACCGGGGCCCCGGCCAGGGACACGGGGGCCGGGGGCTGTCCCTTCTTCTTGCCCCGACCCTGTCCGCTGTCTCCCACAGGCTGAAAAGGCGCTCGAGCAGCTCCACCTCTCCTCCACCCAAGAAGAAGAAGAAGAAGAAATCGGGTCACCGCCGGAGCCGGTGAGTCCCCGGCTGTCCCTGCGCTGTCCCCACTCCCGGGAGGGCAGCTCTCCTGCCAGCTCAGCCTTTCCCCAGGCTCTGGTGGGCGTCCCCCCACTCTGGGGGGCAGAACACCCCCAAACATGCACCCTTAAGAGGTGCAGTGCATCTGCATGTACTGATGCTGCAATACACACGTGTCACACACCCACTGCATGCACTGGTGGGACCTTGTCTGGTCCGTGTGGGGAAGGAGCTGGCTGCCACAGGGCACAGCACCAGCCAGGATTTGGCTCCGTGAAGGGTCTGGCTCCATCTATCCCCAACCTCACCACTGAGTGCAGGATGCTGTCCCTAACATCCCTTTCTTCTCTGCCTTTCCCACGGCAGCAAAAAGAGGAAACCCGGCTCAGAGCGCAGGTGAGTGACCACAGGGCTGGGCGGGCTCTGGGGTCCCCTCTGGGCAAGGCCACCAGGCACAGGCTGGCCTCTGCCACCCACTGTCCCCCTCTGAAATCCCACTGGGAACTGGCCCCCTTGTGTCCTGCTGGAGGCTGTGGAGCCCACGAGGTGGCAATGAGACACAGCAGGATTTGGGCATTCCAGAATCAAAGGCAACCGGAGCCCTTTCTGTCCCCCAGCCCAAATCCCCCAGGAAATAACCCCCAGGCAATGTTCATGCATCCCATGGGGTGGTCCAGTGGAAGCAGTGTGACCAGGGGTGGTGGGACTGGACTCCCCTGGGCCACGGGGATGAGGCTGGGGAGTCCCTTGCTCCCTGCTCAAGGGCACCCCCATCCCCTCTAGCTGTGACAGCTCTTCACCCATCCGCAAGGAAAAGAAAAAGAAGACTGGAAAGAAACACAGACGTGACAGGTAGGCTGGACACCACAGCAGGCTGGGGACAGCAGGGGGGGTTGGGGACAATGGGGCTGGTTGGTGGCTGCCCAGGCCTTTGAGCTGGGGTGGGATTTAGGCGTGGATAGGGGTGAATGCTGGTGACTTTTCATGGGGCTCTCACCCCCCCACAACCACTGTGACCTGCCTCATCCAGGAGGCACCTCGGGGCCATCCCCCTGTCCTTCTCCCCACCTCTGAGAGCTGCCCAGCCTTTCCTTCCCACTGGCCAGATCAGAGTCTCCTTCATCCCTGCCTCCTCTTCATCCCTCAGGTCTGAGTCGGGGTCACGAAGAAAGAGAAGACACAGGTAAGAGTGACAGCTGCCAGGAACCACCCCGCTGCCACCAGCTGCCAGCTTGCCCTGCCAGGGGGAAGCTCTGCCCTGTGTCCTGCCCTCCTGCTGTCCCTGTCCCCTCTGCCCACAGTGATGGAACCCCTCACCCCACAGCTGGACGCTGCCGATGTTTTCCACCCTTGGATTTGGCACAGGGCCACTCTGGGTGACTGTGAGGTCCCACGTGGGAGAAGTGGGAGGGAGAAGAGGGAGATGCCAGGCAGCCGTGGCCAGGACAAACCCTGCCTGTTAGCCTGTGTTACAGATGCCCTCTGCTGACACCTTTCAGGGTGAAAGAAGTGAAAAACAGACAAAGGGTGCCTGAGAGGGCAGAGGGTCTCAGAGAGGGCTGAGCAGGGCAAAGCAAGTGGTGGGGGTGACAACAGCCCCGAGCCCTGAGAATGCTGATCAGAACCAGTCCCCTCCTTCCCACTACCACCCCATCCTGCCTGGCCTTACCAACCAGCACCTGACCCCACAGTCCCCCCCAAAGGTATCTGGGATCCCCACTGCACTTTGAACCTCAGTGGAGCCCAGCTCCGGACCAGGCAGATCCTTCCCCTCGCTCTTCCCCCAGCCTGGGTTCCTTTGGGGGTGCCGGAAAAGCCACCCCAGGTGCTGCCCCCGCTCCCACGTCTGCAGCTTTCGGCTCTTCCCGCAGGTCCCGAAGCCCCAAGAACAAACGGAAAGAGAAAAACAAAGAGCGCAAGAGGTGAGGGGCCGGGCTGGAGGGGTGGCCGGGGCGCTGTGTCCCCGCGTGTCCCCCGCGGTGGCTCAGCCTGTCCCTCGGCCCCCGGCCGCCCTCTCCGCAGGTCCCGCAGCGAGTCCCCGGCCTGGCGCTCGCACCGCCGCAGCTCCTGCAGCTCCCACAGCGCCTCGCTCTCCTCCGACGACAGCGGCTCCAAATCCCCCGGCAGGTACGGACAGCCCGGGACCCCCGGCCCCACCACCGCCAGCCCCCGGCCTCTGCCATGGGGACGTGCAGAGGGCAGGGACAGAGATGTCCCGGTGATGGGCTGGGAGGTGGGAGGCAGCAATCCCCCGGGGATGGGACCCTGGGGGATGGAGGGCAGATGGGTGGCAGAGACATCCCTGAGACGGGTGTGGAGGGGAATGAATGGTGCTGCAGCACCTCTGGAGGCTTTGGGAACACGGTCCCCAGAGCGGGGTTCAATTTTTAACTGGAGAAAGCACAAACCTCCAACTCTCCCCCCGCTTCTGGCTTCGGCAAAGCCTGGGCTGCAGCCGGCGGCTCAGGCGGAGCCGGGCGGAGGGCGGTGCCGGGCTCGGGGCCGGGGCTGCCGGCGGCTGACGGTGCCGTGCCCCGCAGGCTGAGCCCCAAGCGCCGGCAGGATGGCCCCAAGGGCAGCAGCGCCCGCTCCAGCCGCAGCCCGTCCTCCCCCTCGCCCCAGCGCTCGGCCTCGCCGCACCAGAACGGGCACAAGGGCAGCGCCCAGAACGGCCGCCACAGCCACGGCGCCCCGCTCCCGGAGCCCTCGGATGTACGTAGGCTTTTCTTGGATCACTTTTCGCTTCCCTCCCCTCCTCCCTCCACAGGACTGCCCCCCTGCTCTCCTCTCCCCTCCTTCCCCACTCGCTCGGCTCCCCGCCCTGCCCAGCCGGGCCACACGGAGCAGATGTGGGGTGCGGGCTGCATCCCCCCAGCACTCACCAACCCCGCGATGGGTGCACGGTGTCCCTGGGAGAGCCAGCCCGTCACCTCGAGGCAGGAATCAGGGCAGCCAACAGGTCATCCCGCCCCCAAAGCCACACGTCGCCCTGTGGATGTCACCCCCCCGGGGTGATGGCTTGGCAGGCCAGCATCACCTGCCAGGGTCACCACCGGGCTCAACACCTCCCTGGGATTGAACCCAGACAGCCAAGAAATGAGCAGAGCTGGAAAATTCTTGTTCCCCACCAGCCCCAACCCTCCCCAGTGCCAAGGGGCCAGCACCAGTGCTCAGGACCCAACACCCAGTCTGGCCAGGGCAGGGTTTGGAGGGGATTTGATGCTGGATGCTCAGATTGTAGGACCTTGGGGTCCCTATGGAAGGTGACATTGGAGCTAAGCATCCCCAGCTCTGCCTCAGCATCCCAGGGGTCCCAGTGAAACTGGGGGCTGCCCCCGGGCTGGGCTAACCCAGCAGGACGGGGGGCCAACCCCAGTTACACCAGTGCCTGCTTTGGCTCATGGGGGTTGGAGGCAGGGCTGGGTGAAGGCAGCTGCAGGACCCCATTAATGGGGGGCACTCAGGTCCCCACTCGCCCCAGGGGACTTTGGGGTGCTGTGGGGATGCTCCTGCGCTGCCAGCACCCCACGCTGACTCCCCAACACCTGCAGGGCCAGGGGCACCCCGGAAATGGGGCCAGGAGCCCCCCACTCCATATCCACATCCCCTTCGCCCTCCCCAGCCCAGCACCCCCCAGCAGCACCCAGCACCCTGCCCACCTCTCGGGGCACCTCTCTGCTTTCTTCTTTCCTGTGGTTTCTGCTGGGGCGTGGGGGGGTTCGGGTGCCGAGGAGCCGCCCCCAGGCCCCCGGCTCACCCCGCCCTCCCCCTGCCCACCCCAGCATCGCCCAGGCCGCCGAGCTCCCTTGGCTCCCCGGCACCAGCGGGACTTTTCTCCAACAACTTTCTCTCTTTCTCTCTCTCTCTCTCTCTCTCTCCTTTCTCTCTCTGGTTTCTATTTTTTATTTTTTTTTCTTTTTAATCCCATCTGTGTTTTTCTTTAGCCTCCCATTTGAAAAAAACCCAAACGGTAATATACACTTCCATTTCTTGCTCAGCAGAAGCAGGGACGAGGGGGAGGGAAGGGCAATGAAACGTGCTTTTTTTTCCTGCCCCCTTGTTTTAGTTTCCTTTCTCATGATTTCTTTTCTTTTCCCTTGTGATGTACAGAAATGCAAACGATATATATTTCTCTTATTTTTATTCCCCCCCCCAACCCCGTCGTCGTCGTGTTGTTCTAGAATTTTTTGCTTTTGTGTGTGTTAATGTGGAGAAGAAAAAAAAAAAAAACCAAAAAAACCAAAAACCTGATGTGTTTTCTAAATATTTACGACCGCTGAACATTGTATTTCCATATTCTATATTTTGAACAAGGAATTTAAAAGGGAAGGGAACCCAGCAGCTCTGGAATGCAAAGGAGCGAATTGCCCTTTTCCTCCTCAAATTGGCAACTGCCCGCTGTCCTGGGCTGCATCCTGCTGCCCTGGGGAGGGTTTTCCTCTCCTGCTGCAGGATGAGGCCGCCGGCTGCTGGCTTTTCCAAGCAGCCCGCAGTCACCCCGCACCCTGCATCCCGACAGGATGGATGCTGAGCATCCTCGGTACCCGGCCCCCTCCCCACCTCCTGCAGAGCCCCCAAAAGCTCCGGGCTCAGCCCCTGCCCACCCCAGCACCCCCAGAGCCGCCGGGAGCCCCGGGGCGCTGCGCGGCGTTGCCTTCCCTTTTAAACACCCGGTCCTGTCTCCATCCATCCCTGCTGCCTCCCCTGCCTTCCTCCTGGGTCTCTCCTCCTCCTCCTCCTCGCCCACACGCACCCTCCAGCCCCTCTCTCCCTCCGGTTTTCTTTGGGCCAACACAACCCGACATCCCTCGCCGTGTCCCACCTCCATCCATCGCCTTCCCTGCATGTTATCCGGGACTTTGCCATGTTGTAGAGTGATTTTTTAAGAGTGAACCGCAGCCTGATCGGGTTACAGACACCAGCCAGCATCGCCCCCCCCGGCGGCCGCCCCGCTCCGCGGCCGGCCGCAGCCTTTCCGTTGAAAAACGAACCAAAACATTAAAAAAAAAATGTAAAAAAAATTTAAAAGCTAAAGAGACCAATTTTAAAAAATAATTTAAAAAATTCTAAGCAAAGCAAACGGGATTAGCCGAGGGGTCTGGATCGCCGTACTAAAGAGTCCTTGTCTTTTTCCCATTCTGCCCTCCAAATGTGGAGATTATTGTTTTCTTTTTTTATTATTGCATTCCTGTCACTGCCAATTCCAAAGGTAGGTATTTCGTCCACCTCTGCACGTTCACTTCTGCAGATGAGCCTGTTGAAAAGCACCGTAGCTTGATTTAATGTTATTTTCTCTTTCTTTCTGACTTTCTTTCTCTTTCTTTCTCACTCTCCTTCTCTGTCTCTCTTTCATTTTGTCTCTTTTTGGTGGCTATATATAATTTTTTTTATTTGTATGGTTTTCCCCAGTTAGCTGCAAAGCCATGCTCTTCTCTTATGTTCTTTATTTATATTTTTTTTTGCCCTGTCCACGTAATATTTTTTTCTTTCTTCCCCCCTTTTCTCTTCCCCGTCTCCTCGTGCTGTTGGTAGAATGCATTTCTGTGTCTTTCAGCCCTCCGAATTTGTGTTTGTTTCCATTCAGGGGCCGAGCACGGCTATTCCCTTTAAGTCCCCCATTAGCGGCTGGGTAATTAAGGTGACTATAATTAGGGAGAAATAGGGGCAGTGGCCATAGGTGGGAGTGGGCACAGGGGGTTTCTGGGTGGATGGACGGGGCAAGAAATGAGAAATTGGGGGAGATGTGTAGGTTGCACCCCCTCTTGTGGGGAAAGGACCCAACTCAGGGAAAATTCTGGGAGGATGGAATGGGGAAAGGTTTAAATCTTCCTCCGTGGAGAGGGGCAGGACCAGGGCATCCCAGTCCGTGAGGGGCAGGGCACAGTGTCCCAGCCCTGGCTGTCCCATCCCCACAAGTGCCCAGTGTCTGTCTGCCCTTTTAGGCCGGGTCTTTGCCAGTTTGGGTTTATTTGGGATGCTTTTACCTGTGTTGCCTTCCTGCACACCTGGGCAGGAGACACCAGGGTTTGGATGGGGACCCTGCCTCCCCCAGCCCGAGCCCACGGCATGGCCAGCCAGTGCCAAAATGCCACCCTGGGAAAGAGGAAGTCCCTCTCTTTCTCTCTTCATCGTCCTCTTCTTCTTCTTCATCTTCTCTGCTTTAATTTTCCTCCACCAGGATGTGGGGCTGGGCATGGGCTCCACTGGGCCCCCCATTCCAGGGCTGCTTCATCCCCTTGGAGCAGATCCAAGTCCCCCAGTGCTTGCAGGGCAGCTGGGCAGGGCTGCCAGGCTCTTCCTCCCTGCAGCCACTGCAACAGCAATACATTTTAATAAAAAACCCCAATCCCCCCATTTTGGCTCCAGCTTGCTGCTCTGTGGCTGGAGGGATTGGCTCATCCATGGGGAGAAGGAGGTGATGGGGTGTGCAGTGGTCTGGGATGTTGGGGGATTTGGTGGCCTTGCATCCCTTTTGCAGCATCTTTGTGGTGGTCCCCAGAATCCCAGCCCTTCACCCTGCCCACTTCATTTTGGGGGAAAAAAGTGGCGTTTAGGACACAGTGGGATGGGTGAAGAGAAACTCATCCTCAAGGATTCACTGAGCAGGTGTATTTGGAGCAAGGGTATAAGGAATTGGGGTCACCAGCCCTGGGCATGGTGGCACAATCCTGGCACCACCTCAATCCCACTGAATGCCCTCAGCTGGACTCAGCAATGCCCCGTGCAGGATTCACCCCTCCAGGGACACTCAGGGACCTGGCATCAGGCTGTGGCTGGGGGGAAGGACACCCCAAAGCCCCCTGAGCTGGGGTTTGATGCCTTGGTCAGGGCTGGTGTTGCAGGAGCCTTTTCCACCCATCTTTTTGGTCTAGTGGTGTTTGCAAAGATGGGGAAAACACCCAGGCAGAGTTTGTGGTTTGGAAGAACTCAGATATTTGGGAGCCCCAGGGCCTGGCAAAACCCCCTGAGGTCTCAGTGAGAGCCTGGCTCAGGGCTTGGCCACGGTGGTGGCCCAAGGTTTCCCCACCCTGTAGGAGAAGTGAGTTGGTTTGTTTTATTTCTCCTCTCTCTGGCTCTGTCTCTGTCTCTCCTCCTTCTCTCGCTCTTTCTTTCTCTCTTGCATTTTTGTGAATCTAATGATGCACTTATATTGCCCCGCTTTTCCCTTCTCTTCATACCTTACCTACTAAAGGAGGAAATGCCACTTTTTTGGTAAGTGGATGTTAACCAAGAGGGACTTAAAAAAAAAAAAAAGCATATAATGGAAAAAATAAAAAAAAAAGGAAGCAGAAAGCAAAGTCTGTGTTGAGTGCTGATGAGGACTTAGCAGTTCCCTGCAGAGTCACAGCTAACAGCTCAATGCGTGTCCCAGGAAGAGCTCAGAGACATTCGTTTATCTCAGTAACGAGGACATTTGTGAAGTTTTGCTTTGTTTTTTATTTTTTTTTAATTTTTATTTTACTTTGATTTGATTTGATTTGGATGGTTTTTCTTCTTTCTTTTTGTTGGTTTCTTTTATGCCTTCTCGCCCCCGGCCCCCTCCCCTGCCTTGCCCTCCATTGTCGCTCTGTGCCGTTTTTTCCTCGTTTCTGGATTTGTTTGAAGCCAAAAGCTGTATTATCGATAAAAACTACACATATTGGAACATATATCTCTATATATGTGCATGCCTCTGTGTGAGCAGACCCCATCACCTCCAGCCCTCTTTGGTTCGACCCCTTCCCCTCGGCTCAGTCTGATTTACTCTCCCCCACTGCCCCACCTT
The DNA here is from genome assembly GCA_013398175.1 of Climacteris rufus. Lineage (NCBI taxonomy): Eukaryota > Metazoa > Chordata > Aves > Passeriformes > Climacteridae > Climacteris > Climacteris rufus. Next base: position 35,998 of record VZRZ01007174.1, on the reverse strand, counting down.
CCCTCCTCTCATCTTTTCTTTTTTCCCCCCATTTTCCTCCCTTCGTTTGGGTTTTACCCCCCTTTTCCCTCCCCCTTTCTTGGTCGGGGCGGGCGGGTGCCAGGGTTTGCTTTATCCCCTCTCCAGGTCTTTTGGGGGGGGGGTTGTTTCTTTCCCTTCGAGCTCTCCCTTCCCCGACGACTTGGGGCTTTCTTGGATTTCTTTATTTTCCTCCCATCCCACCCCTTCCTTTGGGTTTTTATTACGATTTAAGTTCAGTTCTATTTTTTTGGCGTTTTGCATGCGGAGGTTTGCATGACCCACGTTGTTGAGGGCGAGAGGAAGGTGCAGAGTAGCGTCTGTGTAGCCTGCCTTATGCGATGTGCATTGACGTTGTGATCTGCGCCCCCGGCCCGGCGCCCCCCGTTAAAATCCCCTTTCTCCTTCTTTCTTCTCTTCTTCCCCCCTTCCTCCTCTCCCTCCTTCTCTCTCTCTCCCC
>VZRZ01007174.1:900-18973 GCA_013398175.1 Climacteris rufus | reverse complement strand
AAGGAAAAAAAAGAAAAATTAAAAAAAAAGATTGGATGGCCTAAATCCCAGGGCTTTGCGAGCCCCAAATTCTTTAGTTTAGTTGGTTTTATTTTTAATTCCTTCTCAATTTGGGGATTTGCAGCTGCGCCCTGGCAGGCAGAGAGCTGCAGAGAGAGGCCCCGCGAGGTGGTGCGGGCACGGGGCACCTGGGCTGCGGAAACAAACGCTCGAAGCCTTACTGGAACCACAGAACTCCCTTTTTTTTTTTTTTGTAATGTTTTTGCGTTGCTTTCCTTAAAAACGAGGGCCATTCCATCCACGCAAATTCGTCTTAAAACCCTTTTTATTTCTAGCAATAAAGTTAAATTAAAGACAGCTCCACTTGTATTAATAATCTACAGAACAGTCCATATGCCAGTGAGGCTGCTATTCCATACCAGCACAGCCAGCCTGACTTCCACTAGTGGTGTTTTGGCAAAAATGTCAACGAGGCAATCAAAGACAGGTTGTGGGGGGCCTCCCTGGGAAGGTGTCCCCTCCCTTTCCCTCCCCCACCCCGGACCCCCCCCCACTCGTGGGAAAAAAATAAAGACTGCAGTAGTTAGCATCAGCGTGCGGCTGCCAGTCCATCGGGGGGGTCTAGTTGTTGCCTTCTCCGCCGTCGTCGTCTTGCTGATCGCTCGTCCAGAGCGTTAGGTTGTCGCGGAGGAGCTGCATGATGAGCGTTGAGTCCTTGTAGGAGTCCTCGTTGAGGGTGTCCAGCTCGGCGATGGCGTCGTCGAAGGCCGTCTTGGCCAGGTGGCAGGCCTGCTCCGGCGCGTTCTGGATCTCGTAGTAGAAAACCGAGTAGTTAAGGGCCAGCCCGAGCCGGATGGGGTGGGTGGGCTGCATGTGCTCCTTGCTGATCTCGTGGGCTTCGCTGTAGGCCTTCTCCGAAGACTCCACCACGGTCGCCCTCTTCTCGCCGGTGGCCACCTCGGCCAGGTAGCGGTAATAGTCCCCTTTCATCTTCAGGTAGAAGACTTTGCTCTCGTACTGCGTCTCGCTGCAGTTCTTGATCAGGTAGTTGTCCAGCAGGCTCAGCACATCCTGGCACACCGCCTCCAGCTCCTTCTCGATCTTCTCGCGGTAGGCGCGCACCATCTCGATCTTCTTCTCGTTGCCGTCGGCAGAGGTCTTCTGCTCGATGCTGCTGATGACTCGCCAGGACGAGCGCCGCGCCCCCACCACGTTCTTGTAGGCCACGGACAACAGGTTCCTCTCTTCGTTGGACAGGGGCTCGTTCAGCTCTGTCACCTGCGTGGGGAGAGGGGGCAGAGGAGAAGACACCTGAGTTAAGCCACGGGCATCTGATATTCCCGTCACACCTCTGGGTGCATCTCTAGTGAGAGGCAGGAGGAGGTGGTTGGCTCACAAAGTCCTGCTCTGCCATCCAGCATCTGCTCCCATCCCAGCAGGATGGAAAATCACACCACGGTCGAATTCCACAACAAAAGGAGCGGGGCTGGGTTTTATTTGAGAGATCAGCATCTTCCAGAATGAGGAAAAATCTTCCAGGAAAGGGATGCCCTTCATCTGTTGGATGAGAATTGGGCTTTGTGATGCAGGTGAGAGGGGCAGTCAAAGCAAGAGGGAGGAGATGGTCCGGGGTTACGAGCTACCTGCATGGATTAACACCATCAGAGCTACGGGGTGTTCATCTTTTCTGCTCCCAGGAGCACAGGGCACACTTCCAGACACCCAAAGAATCCGGGAGATGGTACAATTACAGCTGCTCAGGCACCTGCACAGATGAGCACTCAAAAGCTCACAAGGGGAGGGTGCATTCTTCCCCCACGGGATTTCCTCACTGAGGTTCACAGCATTAACTCACACCTGCCTCCCGTGCCACAACAGAGGGATTACGGAGATGATGAGCACAAAGCTCCCTCAGTTACCTGGGCAGCATCACAATAATCCCATTCCAGCCCCCACAGCACCAGCGCTGGCTGGAGCCAGCCAGACAGCACCTTTGGCCAAGCACTGGGCAGCTTCCCATGCCCAGGGGCAGGAGGAGCCCTTGGAGCAGACAGGACACCACGGCAGTTCCACACAGGGCGGTCACAGCTGCCAAGTGGCACTCTGAGCCTGGGGATGGCCACTGTCCCCTCTACCCGGGGACACACGCCCGCCCCACATCCACACCCTGGGCATGGCCAGCTGGGAATCGGGCCAGCGGAGCAGGAACCTGTGAGCCACCTCACAGCAGTCAAGGATTAGGTAATGGTTTGGATGGGAAAGGCTTCTGCAAACACTGAGTCACTTTCACAGGGATCTGTAAGGACAAGGTTTGCTCTGGGCCCAGATAACCACATTTATGGTGGGGATAAGGAGGCCAAGGACTCCTGGTGGGAGGTGGAGGATGGCCCAGCCCAGGACCTCATTTGAGTGGCCTGGAATGACTCACACTTGCTCACACCATATTGATCTGCACATTCCAGAACATCCACTCCTCCTGCAGCTCTTCTGCCATGCTCTGGCTAATGTCTCCTCCCAAAATCAGGCCCCAGCTAAGCCTCAGTTTCCCACACAGCAAGCAGTCTCTGGTCAGACCCCCTCTAGCCCTTTCCTCAAGGCAGAGGCAGCAAGAAGAGCCTCCACTCGCAGCCCTGCTGTTGTGTGGACCTGTGCTGCTCCACAGCCTGGCAGAGGGACAGCAAACAGCCCTTTTCCATATGGAAGAGGTTCTTCCTGCGCAAACCAGCACAACTGCTTCTGCTCAAGGGAAAGAGACAGCCGAGGGACCAGGGAAATTGGTGTCACGTTAATGAGGGCAGGATCTCCTGGGACTATCAGCAGACACCAGTGGCACAGGACAAAGAGCACAGGGCAGGATGCCAGGGCAGCTCCCGGCGTTCACGCCCAAGGTAAGCAGGGCAGCCGTGCCCGGGCCACCGGGCAGCTCTGGGTGCCAGGCAAACCCTCACACCCCTGTCCCAGCCAGGGCAACAGTGACTGTTTAACCACAGAGCCCTGGGCTCCCTGTGATATCCTGCTCCCCACAAAGTGCCCAGATTCCTGTGGCGAGTCACTCGTGTGCTGCCTCCAGCCTGCCTGGGCTCTGCTCTGCAGTTCTACAGAATGTCTCCCTTCAATCTTCCCTCTGACCGACCCCTGCACAAACGCAGGGAAAGATGCTGTGAGTTAAAGGTATCTTTGGGAGACAGTGGAGTACAACAGTCTCCCCCTGCCCCAGAGCTTATGGGTTGTCTGTCCTTGGAGATAATAAAAACTCAATCAGGTTACCTGGGGTCTTGTGCCACCTGAGTTGCCCCGCTTTGAGTGAAGGATCTGGGATTAGAAACATCCAGAGATCCCAGCCTGAGTTATTCTCCTCCAGCCATACATGGAGTGTCCAACACCAACAGCCATACAACACTCACTGATTTCAACAGTTTGCTGTCCTGACAGGGGTTCTGGAGATTGATCACCACATGAAATCCTGCTTTTAGCAAGGTGCTCCCTGAGCAGAGATACCAATTTTTAAGTGAGGACCAAGCAGGTGATTTAAAGCTGCCCCACAGCCAAGTCTGCAGATACTTATCACTGCAGGAAGAAGTAGATTTACCTCCTCTCACCAGAAGAATCTTGCTGGAGGACAGATTTATTAAAACTACAGGGAGTTTAGTGGGATTAGCTTTGCCATAAACATTTTAAATTCGAAGCTATTAAGGATTACGGAGGAAAGTTGCCTGTCAAAATCCTTTCAACAAACTGGCTGACAGATGGAAGGTACACCTGTGGAGACAGCAGATTTCCCCAGGGAGCTCACAGGGAACTTGTAAAAGCAGGAAGGGAGCCTTGTTAACCACGTCACTGCTTTCTAGCAGGACCCAGACTCCCAGGAAGGAGCACTGCAGAGATGTGGTCAAGATGTAACACTGGTGGGGACAAGGACCACGTCCCTCAGCACCAGGAGAGGGAAGGGAAGAGGCTGCAGTCCCACACATTTCAGTTTGCAACTGAGCTGAGGGAGGAGGAAGAGAAAACCATCTGGCTCTTGCATTCCCAGCAGGAAGAAAATGCAAGATGCCCAGCACACAAGGTATCAGACAGCAGGGTACACTGAGCTGCCCTATCAGAGTTAGAAGGGGAAAGACGTGTCCAGGGTTCAGCTGCCTTTGAGGACATCCCCGCCCTTGTTCTGCCCAGAGCTGCCCCCCAGAGCTACAGCCCAGAGCCTGCTGCCCACGTGGCTGTGCCAGCATTTCCTGCCACAGCCCCCTCCACACTGCAGGCTGTGCAGTCACTGTCACTCTGCTCTTCCTGCAGCGCTGCAGCACAGCCCACCTGCAGCAGAAACCAGCCCGACACCTCTGCACCAGCGCGAGTGCACGTGGGGCTGTGCCTCCCCTGCAGCCCCTGCTGCCCACACAAATGCTGAGTTTATTCTCCTTACACTGCAGGATACCAACACAAAGTGAGCTCAATCAAGCCACAGGTTAAACAGCAAGTTCTGATATACTGAATTCGCAGCACTGCACGAATGCCTCTGCTGTAACATCAATAAGGCAATATCCTGCAGCAGGTCTGATCACACTGCAGCAGTCATGTTACAGCCCTTTGGAGGGCAGAACCTTTTGCCTTATTTCAGACCCTGGAGGGGTCTCACCTTCCCTAAGAAGGGCAGTACCCTGATCAGGTCCCCTGCTGCTATTCCCAGCACTATGACATGGAGTCAGAGACTTCAAGTAGCCAAAGGAAAATCTCAATTTGGCATTAGGAGGGCTTGGCAGGAGCACAAAGCCATCAGCCTCTGGATGGAGGTCTACCTGCTCTCTGGGAAGCTCAGTCAATTTGGAGTTTTACTTCCCTGACCAACAGCAGAATTTGCTCTGCAAATCTCAGTAAACTCCAGCCTCATCTCACTCTTGTGCCCCTGGAGACTGGGGAGAGGGGGCAGGAGATGCACGAGCCTGAAATGGAGTCAAGTCCTGGATGTGGCATAAACAGCCAAGGACAAAGAGCTAATCCATGTGCTGGGAACTTGATAGAGGAAAGCCTTTTAGCTATCCTGGAAAAAAAAAAAAAAAGGAAAACACATGTGCCAGGAGCACAGTGCACAAGGACACCTAGGCAGGGAGTGCAGGGAGCTTGGCATGGAGCAGGCCATGCTGCCAGGCTGTGGCTGGGAGGCACATTCCATCAGCAGCTCCAGTCTCACCAGCTCCTGCAGCCTCTGATGGCAGTGTCTGCACCACCAAGACCTGACTGCCTTAAAGCCACAGGGAAACTCCAGCAGTTCCCCTTGGACAAAAACCCCTGGAAGTTTAGGGTTTCCACTGCTTGGGAGTGCAGAGGTTTGTACAAACCCAAGCCCTGTGCTTTGCACAAAGCACTGCAGAGGCAGCACCATCCCTGAGAAGGTTTTCCCGATTTCTCCACTCCAGCTGGAGCTCTGACTCAGCACCCTGCCCCGAGCCTGGCAGGCTCCCAGTGTGCCCAAGGATCACATTGCAGCCAGGGAAGGTTCAGCCTCATGTGGAGAAGCCAGGGAGCAAGGAAAACTTTACCTGCCCCTAATGTCAACGTACATGAACTCCAAAAGCCCAAACGTTGGTTCTACTGCACCTTCTTTCTGGAAATATCCTAATTAAGAGGCTTTAATGAGACCCACAGGGAACGTCTGCTCCCAGGCAGGGGCAGGATAGTTTGCCTAAGGGGCTTATTCCAGGACTCCCATCCTCCACTCCTCACCTTGCATGAGAGGGTCTGAGTACAGAATGAAATTATCATTTTTGAGGTCCCTTCAGTGACTGCAATAGAGAGCCATCACAGGACTTAATTCTACCTGTTTATCCTTGCACACTTTTCACTTAGTTTGATAATTAAGTGCCCACCCATTTACAGCTCCTGCCTGGCTTTGATGTCTTATCTTAAAGCACACAGCACAGCAAGCTGAGAGGACCCAGAGATGCTTCCCTGGGGAATACCATCAATATCTGACAGTTTAACTCATGTTATAAGCCTCAACACCTGCTTTTCTTAATGCCTAAAAGAGAGCATGAGCCCCTCAAGACATCAGACACCTACAAAGGAGCAAAGCTTTTCTGGAGAGACAGAGAGAGACAACCATGAGAACCTCAAACTGCTCACTGGAAACAGCTTTTAAAGATCACCAAGAGCTCCTCTCCCACCAGGATACACAACATCCATCTCCTCCTCAGCACTCGTGCTTCCTCTGTTCTATCTGCAGCTCCTGCACCGTGTAATTAAGTCTGTTATCTCTCCACACAAACCCCAGCCTTGTTTTCCTTCACATGCAGCTCGTTAGTCTGAGGTCTGGCCTGAAGGTCCCCTTCTCTGTTCCATTTTGTGAAAGGCAAATGTGCTTTTGAAACAACGTTCTGGTCAAGTCCAACCACTCAAATTCCTTCTTGGTCTGTAGCCACGGGCAAGGGGAGCAGCCAGCACACAATCCCTGCAGGCTGAAGCAGCTGATGAAAGCTCACAATACCTGCAGACAGGTCACCTTCCCCCCATCTCCAGCTGCTGTCCCACGGTGGGACCCCAAGTCTGCAAGGACAAGAGGACACAGCCTCAGGGGAGGTTCAGGTTGGCCATCAGGAAGAATCTCCTCACTGAAAGGGTGGTCAGGCATTGGAACTGCCCGGGGAGGTGGTGGAGTCCCCATCCCTGGAGGTGTCCAAGGAACGACTGGATGTGGCACTCAGTGCTCTGGTTTGGTTCACAATGTGGGGATTGGTTAAAGGTTGGACTCTGGGACCTTGGAGGTCTTTTCCAGCCTTAATGATTCTGTGCCAAGACCACCTTCAGCAGCCTGAGTGCTGTCACTTTGGAAGGTCATGACAGAGAGACCACCTGGTTTTTCTGATCCCAGCTTGCCCTAACTTGAACAAATGGCTGCCCCCATTGTCACCATTGAAAATTGTCACATGACAACTGTAATGAAATTGTCACCATTCCCCAGCAGCTTGGTGACAGTCACGACTCCATGTCACACAACCTCACCAAGAACAGCTTCTCCCCAAGCTCCAGAGCGAGCTGTCCTACAACTCCATTGCAGCAGTCAGAAAGATGCTTTTCTTAAGCACTGTCCTACTTTGGCAAAGTAGGCGTGTGTTAAACCAGACCTAAATCTAAAATGTTGCCAGATTGGTTTGGGTTCTTTCCCCCTGCTGCCTTGCCTTCTCCCCCTGTCACACTTCCACAGTGGAAGTCACACCATGACTGCTTCTCCCCTCGCTGACCCCTCCGCTGCCCTCTGCTCGTTTTAACTCAGCGTGGCCAGGGGGATTTTGGGCTGTAGGCTGAACCCTTCCTCTCATCCCAGACAAGACCAAAAAAAGCACATGCAGGCTGTGGGCAGACACAAGTTCCCCACTGCCTTCTCCTTTGACTGTTTCAGTATGAATAATCACCTGCTAGTTCCTGTTTTTTAAGCTGGCAGGGCCAGCTCTCATCACAGGACAGCAGCTGAAGGCACACGGGATGGTTCTGCCATTCCATTCCAAATTGCTTCCAGTGTCTGCAGAGGCTGTTTACTGCTTGCAGCCCAACTGGATGTCAGAGGCTACTCAGGCACTCCAGACACCAATTAGGATTTCTGCATGTTCCTACAGTTAACAGAGGCTTTCATCCCACTCTGCAGCTTTTATTACTTAAGGCGACTTTGAACCACCCAAGACAAAGTCTTCAAACTGAGAAGGAGATGTGAAAACCAAGAGCTCATTTATTTCATTGGCCTCTGCAGCTTAACAATTAGATGTGATCACACTGCATCCATGTCTGATCAGTCCTTGGAGCCTGCAGGCCTCCTACTCCAGTTTCAGTGAGGCAGTGATGGATTTCAGCCAGGAAAAAAGCAAGTTTCACCTACTTGGGTCATTCCTGCACATGAAAGGTTGAAGGGAGCCAAGGTGAGAAAACCAGCAGAGCTCTGAGCTGCCCTGTTCTGTGTCTGGCAGCAGCATTTCATGTGCCAGCCCTTATCTGCAGCACTGCAGTCCCAGCACTTGCTCTAACGACTCAGGTTGTTTTTCCACTGCAGAACACCTGGGTGCCATCGATTTGTCCCCCAAATTCTTCTGCAGCTCGAGATAAAGCAAACACCAGGGAGCATCTGCCTGCCTTCCAGGCATGTTCCTAGACCCTGCCATGGCTATTGCTGACAGAGAGCAGCCCAGACACATCCCAAAAACCAACTGGAAGGAACAACCCTGGCCTCCCAGTGTTGTGTATGCTCAGGTGTGGAGCTACAAACCATTTCTGAGTTGGCATTGCACAGTCTTGTCACAGGGAGCTGCTCCTCTAACCAGCATGTGCTTTTTGAGTCAGGAAGGAATTATGCCCAAGTTTTCTTGTCTTCCCTATTAACACCTTGATTCTCATTAGCCCTACTGACAGGCTATTAAACAAGATGAAATCTGGCTGTAGGACAACTTGTTTCAGCATCTTGCTGCCACTACCTGTCTCATACTTATTAAAAACTCTTAGGAAAAGTGATGGACCTCTGTTGGCCTGGTGCCTTCCAGCCACCAGATGGAGAGAGCAGCAAGTCCAGCCACATCAGCCCCAGCATGTCAGAGGACTGTCACTCAGGGCTCATCACACACTCTCTGGCAGATGGGATACCAGCACCTTTGCCTGATAACTGCAGAGCAACAGAAGGGATGCCAAGCTATTCCTTCCCCGGGATATGGCAGCCTGGCAGCATCATCTGCCCACTGCTGCGTTCCTGTGAGCGCCTCAGCAGCAGCCCAGGATCACCACCACCCTTCTCCATCACCCAGCAGCTGGGGGAGCTCTCCTGCCTGGATTATCTGCTCTGTTCCCTGCTGATAGGCCTTTTCTCCAAGCTCTCTGCTGAGCACATGGAAGGCCAGTGCCACAGCGTGCCACTGCCCTGAGAGCTCAGATGTGCCCCTGGAGCACAAGTTTCAGGAGCTCAGAGTTGATCCATTGATCCTTTTGGAAGGAAAATGACAATTCACGGTTGCTATAGGCTCTTCTGGGCTGCATTAAGCTTCTCCAGGTGTGAGCTGAAGAGCTTTTCAAAAGCAAATGCAGCTCCCTCCTCAGCAGCATTTCTGTACAAGTTTAAACACTTGGTGTTTTTCAATTTCCGTTCAAGCATTATTCCTCAGAAGATTCCATCTGCTCACAGGCTTTTGAGCTGAAGCAGCCATCCATGGGATGGCCATTAGTCATTTCTAGAGTTTAAGACTCGGCCAATGCAGAGGAAAATGGCTTTTTTTCCCCCTCCAAGTTATGGTAAAACAAACCCAAGCTAGACAGACTTCAGAGACTCCAGCACAGAAGCAGGGACACACCAGATAAATGCACCAAGTTTCATGTGGGGAGGGTGTTTAGTGCTGCTGGGAGCATTAGCTGCTTAAAGATTTACCTCACAGCTTCTAGGGGTACTAATCTGGCTCAGATCTTAGTGCTTTCCAGCTCACCTCCAGCCCCACTGCCAGGCAGTAAAAATCCTGCCACCAGATCATCAAATCCTCCCCACAGCGCCAAGTGCCAGGGCTTGTCCTTAATCAGGGGCTCAAAAAATGACAGTGCTGTGCTGTGCCAATGACCTCTACCCAACTGGGCCGAGTGGAGAGAGGAGAGATGACCTGCCACCCCAGGAAAGGCTGAGAGCAACTCCTGGCTGCTGGGAGAGCCTGTTCCCAGGATGAACTGGGCAATTCCTGGCTGCTGGCACGGCTTCCTTTGGCACAGCACAGCCACTGCTGCCATGGCAGCTGCAAGCTGCTGCTCCAAAGGCTGAAATGGGAGAAGCTGCAGCCATGCAGTGAGCATTTACATTTGTAACTGCTCTGGGTCACTCCCCCAAACACTTTGGGAAGGCCTGGTTGTCACACATCAAGGTAAGGTTCTGGCAATATTAAAAAAAACACACCTCACCAGATTTTTGCTCTAGGTGTCTCAGTCTGCAGATCCAGCAGTTCCTTGGTGTCTCAAACGTGTTTTACCAGATTAAGCAAGAGACTTCCCAGAACACCCAGGTGGATTCCTGCATGCCAGCTCCACGATAGGTTTAATTTCTGCATCAGCGAGTAAGGTGATTATTCCTCCAGATGTACTTTACCCTCCCACTGCTTCAGGGATTTCAGGCTTGATCTTACACACCTCTAGCAAAAGCAATTTTATTTAATTCCTTAAATGAACTTGCAGAACAGAAGAAAGTCAAGGTTTTTGCTCTGGTAGCTTTCTGGAGCACTGCAACCAATTTTAAATTACAAGGAGGGTCAGTTTACTGTACTATATCCAACTGTGGGTTTAACTACCCTTGCCTGGCTCCAGCCACCTCCTCCCACCTCTTCTGAAGCCCAAGGGACTATCACCACAGATCTGATCTCAGTTCATCACCTGTGACAGAACCCCTCGGGCACCAACATGATCTTGACACCACCAAAAGCAAGAAGCCAAGCTCACAACTTTAGGTAATGAAACATTCATCCCATGTAACAAAGCCCAACAGCACAAACAGGCAAAGCTCCAACCAGTTAGGTGTAAATCAAAGGCTGTTAATCTTCCCCAAGTTCTCATTCACTGCTGAATACCAAGCATCAGGCTTTTTACAAGCAGAGATCTCCTACAGCAATTGTTGAGCGTGTCTGTTAGCACATGGCACAGCAACAGCTTCTCCACCTACTATTAATAAACTTGATGCTGCTGAGCACCACAACTGTCCAAACAACGTGTCCATCAGCAGCCTCGTTAGCACTGAGGCTGAGACTTCTCGCTGGTGTTTTCCAGAGCCTCGCAGAAACCATCTTAGAGAGGAATCAGGAGCACACTGACAAGCCAAGCCAAGCAGCTTTGCTTGGTACGTAAGCAAAGACACATCCCAAGCAAGCCAACCCATCCAGCGAGATCAGAGGGAATTTGCAAACAATTAAGGAATGGTTTGCCCTTGGAATCCCTGCAGACTTGTGCTTGGCCAAGTGCAGCTGCCTCAAACACCCATAGAGGGACTCAATTCCAACATCTCCTTTAGAGAAGAAAAACATCTAATCCCTAATCTGGGGATCACTTTAAGGGACTCTCACGCCATCCTCAGTGACATTTCCCTTAGTTACTCTCCTACTGCTATTAACTAATGCACTGCCCTGGTCACTGGATCACTAGCTTGGGGCCAAAAATCAGGTTTGTTTAAGACCTCATCGAGCATGTTCTGGGTCATGCCCGAGATGTGACTAAATCTGGGTTAGCACAGAAAAACCTGAGACTGGGGGAAGTTTGCCCTTAAATAGGCAGACAAAGGCTTTTGTTTTGCCAGCTCCACGAAGGCTTTGGTTTGGAGAGACAGTCTTGTCAGTGTTCCCTGCAGCCTGAGGATTGCTGCCTCATCAGTTCAGCTCCATTTTCCAGAATTTACCATTTCTGAGCTTTTCCTGATTATACCAAGCAAACCAGCACTGCAATCAGCATGAGACTCCTGGGTGAAGATCAAGCCTTGCAGGTCACCAGCCCCAGCAGCTCCCAGGGCTCCAGCCCACAGGAGGGACCAGAGAGATGCAGCAGCTCGGCCTCGCTGTCATTGTGCACTCAGAAAAGATGGACAAAGCCATCCTGCTGCCAAGCTCCTCCCCCAGGCACACTCTCCTCCCAGAGCCACGGGTGGGAATCCAGCATCTTGACATCTCACTCTGGAACAAGGAGTCAGCCCTCTCACTCAAAAAAATAAATAAACTTAAAGAGCATAATTAAGGTAATTTTGTCCCCATTTCCTTCATTTTAGGATGGGAGGAGGGACTTTGCTCATCAGATCAAGCAGCCAGGGGAACAAGAGAAAGCTGGCTATGGCAGCACAGTCTGTGCCTGGTGAGATGACACCAGCCAGTCACACAGACCCCACAGCCAGCTGGTCGTGGGGCTGCATCCTTCCCCTTCCTGCTTGCTCCAGGCCAGGGCCCCCACAGCTGACAGAAACACGGAGGGGGGAGATGGAAGGAGGCAGCAGCAGAGACAAAAGGGAGCTGGTGCACATCCCACACCACTGTGCTCCCTCACAGGGTTCTCCATCCTCACGTGTAAACACATGGTGCCTTCACACTGCAACCTGTGGGCTGCATTCCCACAAAGCCACTTTGTTCCCGTGGGGAAAGAAGAGTTTCCCAACCTGCAGTGACCAAAAGCTGCACTGGCAGGAGCACAGGCAGAGCCTGGCAGAGCATTTTATCTCAATGCCACCAGCATCAAACCAGCCACCACCATTTATCTGAAAGGTTTCAGAGGTAGAGAGACAAAGCCACCAAAAATCCAGCACAAGGACCAATTCATAGCTACTTCCCCTTGCTTTAGCTGGTTTCCAAGCTATGGCTGTCCAGCAGTGACTGTCAAACCGAGTCAATACTTGTGTTTTCACACAGTATTTGCTTTCCAGACAAGGCAGTTGCCACGAAATGAATGGCAGTTGCCATTTTTCTGTAGCCACATGAATCTAACAGGAGGGAGCAAGGCTTCAGCCAAGGAGCAGTTGGGTTAGTTACCTTCCCAGTAAAGAACAGAAGCTGTAAAAGGCTTCCAGCTTTCCAGAAGGAAAGGACAAAGGCTTGATCAGCGAAGGAAGGAAGGAAGGTCTAAGCTGGCTCCAAACCAGTTAGCACAAAAATACTCCTAACAGCATTAGCTGTGGAAAAATCTGTCTTGAGCTGCAGAGCACTGAAGCGTACAGGAACGCCTGGGAGCATCAAGGGTGCAGCAGCTCCCCAGAGACAACCTCAGCCCTGCACCACGGGGAGGTGGAAGATGATGCCTGGATCCTATCAAGGCTGCCAGTGACTGGGAAGCCAGGAAAATCCTGTTCCACGGTGCTTTGTACTGCAGTTATTCCAAAATGCATTCATTCACTTTTTGCTGCAGTCACAGCTCAGGAGGTAGAACTGGGCAGAAAAGCACGAGGCAGAGTCCTAAATGCCCCAGGCATCGACCCACCTGAGAAAAAGCTCCCTCAGGTCAGACTGCAGGCATTTTGCAATGCCTCTTCTCCTGTACCTGTCCCTGGGGTTTGGCTGGGACACTCGAGCAGCCAGCTCTGGTCTGAACTAGTCTGACAGTCCTGTTGGCTCTTCCCTGCCAGACTGGAATTGAGCTCCCAACACACTACTCACCTCTGCCAAGGGAGAAGCAGCACCAACAAGTTCAGCAGTGCTCCACATCCAAGGACACGTCTGAGCTCACACAAAGCCACCTCCCAAGAAGCAGCTGGTTACTCAAGCACTGGCAGGTGGGACATGCAAAAGCTTGGATTCATTTTTCCTAAATATGTATCTGTGCATGGTTTACTCAGCATGAAGCTGCTCCAAATGGAAGCTGAAGAGTTCAGTCACAGAGCTGGTGCATTAGGCCCTGCCAGATGTGTCACCATCCAGGGAGGTGTCCCCAGATGTCAAGCCATGGCTGCCACTCTGCTCCCCAGCCCCTGAGCCATGTTTCTGCTTGGCTCCTCAAGAGAAACAGCTAACAAATCCAATTCCTAATTACAGGCTCTGCAGAAATAGTAGAAATACCAGGCTCTGAAAAATCCTTGTCCTTAGGATTGTGACCTTGGGTCATTCACCAGCCTGGGAACAAAACGCAGGCCTCCCCACAGGCTACTGGGGATCATCAGGTCACTCTTACTCCACCTCCCTGATCTCTGCAAGGCTGACACTGCCTCTTCCCACTTGGACAGCCAAGCTGAGCACACTCCTGAGCACCCCTAATGCTGTGAGGCCAGGAACAAGAGAACAGCTTGAAATGAAGTGGCTCAGTAACAGACATGGAAGAAGAGATGGCACAGAGGAAAAAATATGGTGGGATCCTCAAATTAAGGAAAATCTTTATTCTACCAGCCACAGAAGCTGAGGAAGAATTACATTCCTCATCTCTCCAATCACAAACCAAATTCCAGCAGCAGGAGGCAAAAGGATACACCAGTTATGTGGAGAACCCTCACTGCTCTTGAAAGCACCATCCAGAACATGCATGAGAACCACTAAGAGGATGCCAAAGACACCATCCAGGTCAGATCAGACAAGAGAAGGACACTGTATATGCCCCAGAGATGCTGGAGTTTCAATCCAGGAAACATTTCTGGAGTTGAAGTACTGTGGTTGCTCCTAAATTGTGGTTCCTGAACATTCTAGCAAGCCCAAGTGCACAGCATCAGTGTCCAAAGAGTCTGTTCCAGAGAGCTGTGGGATCAGCTGGTGAACACAGCTGGGGCAGATACGATTTATCCATTGATATTATGAAGCTAATTTGGAGTACTTAAGTCTCCTGTGAACCAGCCATCTTTACCCACAAGAAGCAGCAAATGCTAGTGGTTAAAAAAAATTAATAAATCAAGACAACTCCCAGCAACCCTTTTGCACTTTCATGGTTTGACATTGTCCAACAGATCTACTGGCTAAACCCAAACCATCCAAGGGCTCTTGCCCAAGAGTTTTACTGTTTCCATCTACCCAGGCAGAATTCAATAGCTACATTCTCCATCACAGTCTCAGCATCACTTTTGTTTAGTCCAAGAAGAGCTATTTCCAGTGAAATTCTGTGAAATCCACCCTGGCTGCTACACTTGGCCCAGTGAGAAACCCAGCATGGTCTCACAAGTCAGTGACTCTTCCTGAAGCTCACATAGATAAGGACTTACAGGAGCTCCAAGGGGCATTTCTAGGAGCTTGAGCTGCTGAAGGCTGGTCAGTTCTTGTGTGCAGGGCATGTTGCCACCTGTCTGTGACTCAGGTGCAGAGAGATGTGGCTCAGGCTACTGCTACAAGGTCCCAAGGCCAAGTCATGCACAGACAACCCACCCTGTGAAGCGATACGAGGGCAGAAGGAACTCCTGACAGCCACCATCCTGTCCTGAGCCTGCAGGCCTCCCTTCTCCCTGCTCATGAGCCAGGCTGTCTCCAACCCCACCACCACTGCAGTCCCCCAGTGCTCCAGAGGCACCACGAGGCTGGGCAGCAGTCAAGGCGCCTGCACAAGAGCATCCACGCTGCCATTGGGTGCCAACATCCACCTCAGCACTGGGAATGGTTTCTCCAAAGCCTTTCCCAGGCCCCCTGGGAAGTGCTACTACAGCAGCTCGTGCTCCTTGCTCCCCTCCCACCATCACAGATGGCCTGCCCAGCACTCCTCCTGGAGAAGCCTTTCCACACCATCCTTTTGTCTGTCTGCACTGCGAAGCAGAAAGCAGCTAATCGACCCTGCTCTGCTCCCTGGGGACTCTCCAACAGGATGGATTTGTGTTACCATCCATTTTTCCAAGGGTGAGCCTGCTGCCTGTGTGAAGCCTCACCATCAGCACTAACGTGGTCACTGGATGTGGGGGATGATAACCTGCCCAGCTGCTGAGCAACACAGCAGAAATCCACATCTCCCATGCCAAGGAAGGCCTGCAATTCCCCATCCTCATGCTCCTCCTCCACCCACAATGGCCATTTCCTGCACCAAGCTGTGGTGTCTAAAGCCTGGAGCAGCCGTCTGCTTTCCAGCACCTCCAACATTCCCACCTCCACACCCATCACAGCTGGTGGTCCCCAGGTACAGCACAGCCACGGCCCCACTGCAGAGCTTGGGTCCCCCAAAGTCAAGCACCAAGGTGTTCCCCTCGCAGGGCATCTCCAGCACTCTGCCACACAGTCCCACACCTACACCATGCAGGTGCAATGTAGTAATTCTCCCCACACACTTACTTCCTGCAAAAGTCATTGCAATCATCTTGCTCGTTCACCTGCACATCCCCTCACCCTGAAGGTCTGTGGGGAGGCACGTGCCCTGCTCCCTGGGCAGGGGCAGCCAGGCTTTGGCAGGGCTCCCACCTCCAGAAAGCCTCCAGCAGCACTGCTCTCCCCAGCTAATGGATATCGATCCCCAGCCCTGGTGTGGGCTCGGACAGTGCAGCTCTTCCTGAAGCTGAACCAGACAAAAATGCATCTTGCTCCAACCAGCAGCACTGCGGGAAGTGAAAGCCTGGGAAGCAAGCCCAAGGCCAGTGTCTGAGCACTGTGGAGACCAGCAGGGAGCCTTCCTGTCCCCCAACACCTGACAGGGCTCATGGTACCCCCAGACAGCACTGAGGTGACAAGGGACATGACCAAGGTCATGCAGCCATACCCTGGATCGATGGGCCCAGCCCTGCACCCTTCCTGGGTGTGGCATCACCTTCTGCTCCCTCTGGTGAGAGCACCATCTGCTGTGTTTTACTGAGACCCCCCAGTAAACCTGTCCCTTTTGGGGGGCTAAAGCAGCAGTCTGGCTCCTGCAGCAGCAACGTAATTGCAGGTCATAATTAGGGGCACTGGCAGCTGGCACTCGCAGGAATAGAGGAGCCAGAAGTTATTCCCTATAAATATTATTTGGGAGAAACTACAGTGATCCCAGACATCACTGGGTGAATCAGCAGACAGCACGAGCCCCAGCACACCATTTCCATTTTAAACCACTAACACAGCCATTCAGCACGGGCTCCCAAGCAGACAGGGCTGAGGCTGAACAACCCACCCAGCTGCCCCATCGCCACCCCAAACACAACGCTGAAGGAAAACGAGCCTCTTTTATACCCATTATCGCCTGACCAGGTTTGAAAGGAGAACCTTCCCAGGCAGCGCTTCCCAGCGGGGTGCTAGGGAGGGCTAGGTGTGGAGGGCAGGATGGCTCTGCATCACCTTCGCTAGACGCAGCCCGCATGCTCTCTGCTACCGCCTGGGTGCATTGCAGCTTGGACCATGGCATATGACATCACTAGGCGTTGCTACGGAAATGAGTGCGAGGTCATCAGCCTCCCGCACCAGCGGGGCTGGGGGCTGGGCAGCGCTGGGGGAACGGGGATAACCGGCTGTGACGAGCCCGTGGCCGCCGGACCGGCCGTGCCGGAGTTGGGGCAGCGCCGTGCACAAGGGAAGAACAAAGCTCTGCCTTTTGTTTGCTGGTGAAGGGAGGCGTCAGCGCTCCCGCTGGGAATCGCTTCCTTACGGCCAAACCAGCCGGCAGCTGATAAGCGGCGTTAGCCCGGGTTACTGTTTCACCAGGGCCCGTAAGGGCTGGAAGGAAAAAAAATCACATATATGAGCTCTTAACAACGCCTCGGGTTCGAGCACCCAGCCCGGGGAAGCAGGGTAGGGAAATTCACACTGCAACACGGCTGTGAGTCCTGGGCATATCCCTGCTGGCTTTGTCACGGCGGCTGTATTATCCGTAGGAAATGAGCTGTAGGATCTGCTCACACAGCAGGCTTTGCTTTAAAATGAATAGACGCCGCTATCAGAAAATGGTATAAAAGCCACAGCGCAGCAGAGGGACAGCCCGGCTGGTTTAATGTGATAATATCTCGTTCCGATTATCCGTATTTCATTCCTTGATAAGACATCTCCTCCCTCCCCGGGCTGTGACAGTTTTGTCTGCTTGATAAATGCAAGGTTATTGACAAAATGGTGCAATATGGGCAAACAGAGCTGCACCCACGGCAGACTGCGACATTCCCAGATCGGCATTCACTTTTCATCAGCCGGGGAGGACACCCCAGCTCCCAGCAAAGGTTCAGACCTGACTAAGAAGACAAACATAAAGAACAGTTTTCCCCTTTAAAGCACCCCCTCCCTCCCTCCACCCAGTCTAGCCTCTCTGCAATATGACAAATGCAGAATCTTCTGGAATGACTTGATCCTGCCTCCCACGATTGCTTTGTTTGCAAGATCAGATCAGAGATATGTTTTTTTTTCCCTTCTTATATTGTCAAAATGTCAGTATTGAAGGGGAGCGTTCAGTGTCACAAATCAGATCAGCCTGCTATATGCAGAGTCTTTATTTTAAGAGCGTGAAATGAATACAACATGACTCAATTCATAAATCTCCAACCAAGAGCAGTAAAAATAAGGGCTTTGGCAGCGAAAGGGCCCCCGATCTTTGGGGTCAGGGGCACACACACCAGCCCGGGCGACCACGCGTGGGAAGGGATGCACGGGGAGGTATTTCGGCAGCGGGGAGAGGTGAGCACGAAACCCCCCCAGAACCCCCGCTGGGCCCCCCCCTGCCTCGCCCCACGGGGCCCCGAGCCGGTGTGACCCCCGCGGGGAGCGCTGCA
>VZRZ01007169.1:4412-18009 GCA_013398175.1 Climacteris rufus | reverse complement strand
GATCGATCGGCCGCTTTACCAGCGCTTGGTCCGCTACCAGCACTGGGTCATCTATGTGGGGGATGAAGATGTCATCCACGTGACAGGTAAGTGCGGTGTGGCCCGGTAGGTTACCGAAATTGTTTTGTGGTGCCCCAGGAGCCCTGTGTCCCTCTATGGGATGCTGGTGGTTTGGGGGGGTGTGTGTGTGTGTGTGTGCAGATGATCTTTCCAGGAGCAGTCAGAAACCCATGTGAGGTCTCAGAGAGGCCAGAGAGGGTCTGCCTGCCTTATTTCCTCCCTGCCTTCCCCAGATGAACGGGACCAATCCCTGTCGGGCAGCAGCATGTCCGTATTGAAGAACAGAGCCAGAGTGAAGAGGCAGCACCTGAAGGAGGTGGTGGGAAATAATAAATGGCGTGTCAACAATAAGTATGACCACTCCTACACTCCTCTCCCAGTGAAGAAGGTCATCCAGCATGCTGAGCGCTGGGTTGGCAGGGAGGTGCCATATGATGTGCTTGAGAGCAACTGTGAGCACTTTGTGACATGGCTCCGCTATGGAGTGGCAGTCTCTGAGCAGGTAAGTGACACGGGGTAAGGCCCTGGGTGCCTCACAGAGCAGCGCTGGCTGTGAGCTGTGGGACTGGGGCACAGCCTGCAGACTTCATGGAGTCAGCCAGGTCCCAGGTGTGGGCTCCAACCAGCACTGGCTCTGGCCTCCCCAGAGACCCAGGACCTGGATGGTCACTATGGTCTGCACCCTGTCAGTGCCCTCTTAGTGAATGCCACCTAGGGCTAAAAACCTGGGTGTTACCCCTTCTGGATATGAGGTACTTGTCCCTCACTGCTCTATTTACCTGAGCATCCCTGCCTGCTCTCCATTAGCATGCCTGTGACTAAATAGAAGCGCTTATCGTGTTTCCAGCCTGTGCTTTGCTTTTTCTTTACAGGCCATGGCAGCAGTTGCTGGTACTACAATAGGAGTAGGTGTTGTTGGTGCTGTTGCCACCATAGTTATGCTGCTTGTACGGCAGTGATAGGAGGTGTCATTCTGGCTGCTGTCGCCACCGCTGTTCTGAAGAGCTCATCTGGGAATGCATCCAGGACAGAGAGAGAGAAACACTGGTGGGCTGTCAGACAGAGCTCATCACAAGGCAGCGGGAGCTTCTGATCACAGTGGTCACTGGTCAGCTTTTGATACACCTGCAACCAAGGCTTACTAGGAACTCTTCCACCTTTGCTCTGAATGTTAAATAAGCCTGAATAAAATGTAGGAAAAATAAATCATATTGCTCTAAAGTCCTCTTTTATCTATTTGAGTGTAGCTCTGTGTGCAAGATGAATAATTCAGCCTTGCTTCTCCCTGCCATCCCTTTAAGGAATAAGAATTCAGGAGTGTCAGTATTCCAGGTGATCCGCAGCAGCAGTCACCGACTTTCCAGATGTCCTTCTACTTCATTGTCTGTGATGATTTTTGTGCCAGCCTGGAAACAGTTGCAAGCAAATTATCCATTCCTTCCCCCAGCGCCTCTCCTCCAGTGCTTTTCTGAGGATTGGTGCAGACTTTCTACCCACATCCTGTTTCTATCACCTGCATCCTATGGGCTCTTTCTCTGAATCATTGATTTGAATCTTAACTTTCTGGACAAGTCAAATAAAAGTATTGCTGAGGTCCTGAGCAATGCCTTGTCCTTACATTGGCTCCTCCTGTGGATGAATTCAAGCTTTAGACTTTCATACCATTTACAAGGTTTCTCTGCATTAGTTCTCACTTAGTCTGATTGTGTAACTCCATTTTGTCAGCAACTTTACCCAGTGAGGACTCTGAGAATTCTGCACCTTTTCTTAGTGCAAGCAGCAGAGGTGGGAATGTGGGGCTTCTAGGCCCATGAAGTGCTTTAGATGCCACTTCAGGAGCAGCATCTCCACTTAAATCAGAATTTGCTTTTCTGTTCCTATGCTTCCAGGGGTTCTGTTTGGGGGGAAGATACAACACGGTACCACGAGTTGTTGGAAAGCATTTTACAGCTGCTAGTTTAGGTAAATAAACAAGTGTGTGTGCTAGGAGTTTGCACTTGCTGGAAACACAGAATGGTAATTCTCAGAAAGAACTAGACTTATACTGCTGGCCTTCAGCCCCAGTCTAATGACGTAGGTGTTGAGAGCACCAGGCCCATTGTGAGCTGTGCTGAGATTGTCTACTTGCTGTACAAAGAAAAGCAAAATTTCCCATATTTTTCTTTTTTTTATACCTTTTTCTTTGACTTCACAGCTGCCTGTCAAAGCCAGGGCAGCAGCATGTGAGCACGTTTCCCTCTACCGTTGGCATCCAGTTGCAGAAACATTTGGTTACGATCCAATGGGCCTTCATATCCATCATCAGTGACACCCTCCCTGCAGCCTTGTCCTTAGCAGAAGTGTACATGGCCCAGAGCATTTTGATGAGAGTAAAAAACTCTGTGAAGTTCTGTGATTTCTCTAAACTCAAGTGCCATATAAATCTAGTGTCGTATCAATGACAAAGGGAAAGAGAAATAATCTTCCATTCTCCTGCTTTGCAAAAACTCTCCTTGATGCTCTGCAGAAACAGGGGGGTAATTTGCAGTGTAGGATGCTTTTATCCCCCCAGCTCTGTTACTTGACGTGCTGCCAGGGCTCATTTATCCTCATAGCCCCCTTCTGCTATCATGTGGTTCTGCTGCTGCCTGCTCTTCCACTAGAGCGAGCACCAGGCTGTGCTGCTGAAAGAGCTGCCACCTCCTTTACTTATGGACTAATCTCTCTTGAGCCCAAGGTTGAAGGAGAAAAGATGACAAGGATTTTGACAACTGAAGACATCCAGAACCCCTCCAGGCTAGGACATGGCAGGAAGAAGGGCAGTCCCTTTCTTTTTTTGTGCCTCCTCCGAGCCTGAGGCGCAACCTCTCACCTCCTCCCCAGGTCTCTCTGAGACTTGCTATTCTCTCATCTGGAGGTTCCATCCTTGGTTTCTCCACATGAACTTCCCTTTGCTCATCAGCATTCAGCACAAGGACATAAAAACCTGCCTGTGTGTTTCCTTGGCTGACTTGAGCTTCCTGCATCACACGGCCCATGGTGTGGTCTGATCATCTCCTTGCAGCAAGCAGCGACCAGGCTCCCCCTCTGCTTCCTTACACTCCAGTGTTTCCAAGTCAGACTAAGAGAGCAAATGCAGGCAGCCCCAAGGGAAATGATTGCTGGACCATCAGAAAGCAGCCAAAGTGTTGCAAATCTGTCACAAGGTTGGTAGAAAGAAGAAAACAAATTCCAGCTCACGTGACCGGGGCTGCAAAGGAGTTTCCCCCACAATCATATATTTGACCTTGACTTGTCAGTAAACTGCCATGGACTCAGTTCTGTCCATGCTTTGGATGTGTGCAGAGACTCTGAATCACTCAAAACCTTTTCAGATCCGTGGGATTTCTCTGAATCTCCTTGTCCAAAACAAGCGGTGGTTGACAGCTCTCCATGCCTCCACATATGGTTCCCCAGGCAGAGGATGGAAACCTGGGGATTTTTTGAAACCTGATTCAAGGCATATTGTTAGTGGGACCACTTCTAAGAGGGCAGAAAATACCCGGTGATTAACTCTCATGAGTTCATCTTGATATGAAGTAACTGAGATGATAAAACGTTCTGATGGACAGGGACAGGAGTCCTACTTGGCAATTGCTGTTTGAACAAAAACAGCCCTGTTGGAGATGAAACAACTCACAGCAGGGATCTCAAAAAATCTTGGCAATGTGCCCTTGGAGAAGGATTGTGAGGCTGCAGTGTGGAAAGGGAGTGCATCTGCTTGGGCTGGTGCTGTTCAGTCACAGGGATGGGTAAGCACTGTAAGCAGCTCCCAGCAACCCTGGGAGCAACTTGACAGAGCCATGAGGAGCCCAAGCTTCACTTCCAGCTGTAGATATTACGTCTGCATAGCCTCGGACACCAGCTCCTTGTCCTTCACGCCTTGATTTTAAAAATTGGTAAGTTGGTTAGCTCCTATTGACATCCTGCCTCAGCATAACCCACAGATTCATGCCCCAGTTTCTTTCTGTGAAAAAAACTTCTTCCTGTTTCTTTCTTTACTCCTTCAGCCCAGACTTGACATTTATTCCCTCCTTGGCATGCAGTTCAGACTGAAGATATGTGAGGCTGGGCTGGGTGAAGACTTTAATTTCACCACACAAGTTATTTATTAGAGCCCTCTCTTTTCATACACACACACTCCCCTCTAAGAAGCTGCCAGCTGACAACATCTGCCAGACCACAACACAGCCCATTATCATTTAGTGTGGCCTATTAAGGAGAATTTTAAATAGATATATTTATCTTTGATCACCACTGGCATCCCCAGTTACTAGCACAGTCACAGTGAAATGAATCTGGAAGCGAGCAGCTCTATTAAAAAGCACAGTGAATCCAGGACCTGTTGTGCCTCTGGGCCATCAAAGCCAGCACATTATACCTTGTTCTCAGCCTGATCATATTTGGCTTATTAATTACTTAACACTTGAGAGACACCGTGAAACTGCTAAACATCACATAAAACCAACAAACATATCTTATTAAACACACAATAGGATATTTTGTAAGTAGAATTAAATTCCTTTACTGTCACTGCCTCACAGTATTCAGCTTAGCTGACAGCTAGTCTTATAATACATCTTAAAATGTGAATATTTAAAAAAGAGTAATTATGCAAATAGGCTAATGAGATCCATGCACACAACAACAGCTCCTCCTCGTGTTCTTGGCAAGTCACCAGCATGTTCCCAGCTGGATGCTCGGGGCACATATCTGCAAAAAGAGCTTTGCATTGTGATACCTTACAGAAGATTTTTTTGGTTACATGAATTTATTCTGACATATGGATCCAGTTTTGTTCTGCTACTTACGTGAGACAATGCCTGCAGGGGTACTTGGGTGGAAATCACTCTGGCACTGCTTGAGCTGCCTGACTTTTGGTGGGCTGCAAGCCTGTTCAACATGCACCTCCTCAGCAGGACCTCCCTGGAGCATGGGAGGAGGGCCAAGAAGAGATTGTACTACGTGCCTGCAGTTTGGTCCCACGGGAGGAGTATTTCATTGTTTGACACTTATTAATTTCATCTCATTAATTAGCATCAGATAGTAATTTTCTCTCTGTCCTCTTAAGAAGTATTGGGAATGTGATTATTCTCCTCTTGCAATGAATTCCTTCTTTCATTCATTATGGCATGATTATCTCTGTGGTTTTGAAGTATTTGGTGTACTACTAACTGCTAATGAGATCTGGGAGTTGATCTGGGGTGTACGATTTGTCCTGGCCACTGAAAGAGATTAACATTCTGAGTTTGGCATCACATGCACTGTAGAGCTGAAGTGTGTTATTGTATTTTGTAACATGAATTAAATAGTACAATTCTGAATATAGTTGACTTTAACGTTTACTTATGGTTATTCCTTTAGGATTTTAATGGTCTTTAGGCTTGGATTTGAGATGTAGCCTGTCAGGGCTTAAGGAAGTCCCTAAAGGCCATGTGAGTTTTGCAGCTCTGATCTGTGGTCTCATGGATTTTTCTTCATGTCATTTACGGAAGGTAGGTGAGATTTGACAAGCACCAAGACCTGCAACACTTAATTTCAACAGAAGGAGCATTATCCTAACATTTACATGATGAAAGCTTTATTGACTAGATTAAGAATATTTATTGAACTGTTCTGAGAATGACATAATTGAACAGCCCTGCGCATATTCCCCTAAGGCCCTCGGGGTAATTAAAAGCTCTCAGGCTGCTGCTGTGTTCTGTTTGCCTTGAATTAGCAGTGACCTTTGTGGCTGTGCCTGTCACAGCAGTGCCCAGGTGCCTTCCTTAGAGGGAAGGAACTGAGCAGGAAGCAGGGACACCCACTGCACTCTGCCTCCCCAACACACTTGGACACCTCTTTTGAGAAAATGGTTGAAGGAGAAAAGGTGACAAGGTAATTAAATGTAGAGATCCAAAAGCCCTCCAGGACAGGACATGGCAGGGAGAAGAGCAGCCCCTTTCCTTCTCATGCCTTCTCCCACCCATGCTATGATAAGTTTTTCTGAACATTATGGATGAGGAACTTGGCTCAAATTTTGTCCCTGAACCAAGGTAATGCCTTGCAGTGTCTTGATGTTCATAGCTACCATTGACCTCTGCTCATACATTGTGTGCTTGAACTGGACTGCTGCAACATCAGAATGCAAAAACTAAAAAAATACATATTCAGTGCATTTGAGTATTTTCACTTTCTATTTCTGACAGTACATTAATCCTACTTGGTTTAAATGTGGATAAGAAATGCATATTACAAAATGGCAGAGTTCAAAAGCCTAAGACAACTGAGTATTCAAGCCACAGTTTTTCTCCCTCCTGCTGCAAACTACACTAACAACTAGTAAACAATTTGCTGTCAGAACAGATAGAGACATCTCCCTTTGAGAGAACCTTCACAGAGCCTTAGCATTTCAAACTCCAGTGCTGCACCTGGGAACATGTTTCATTCACAATGCAGCTTCCACCAATCAGGACAGCATCACAGGGGAGACAGAACTTTTTTCCATCTGAAAGAAATGTGTCTCCAGGGACTAAGTAACAAAGTCCCTGTCGAACAATACAAAAAATGAACTTCACTTGTGCACAAGTTTGGGGCAGTTAAGTCTCAAGGCACACACAGCATCAGTAATCTTCTACACTATGTAGAAGAACCAATAGTTCTTAGAAAGAATACTGGCTGAAGAACAACAGCTCAAAGGTCAGCCCTGGAAACTTCTCTCTCCAAGTGAGCATCTTCAGTTTCCTTTGCCTAGTGTCCATAAAACACCCCGACCAGGAAAACCTATCCATCTCCCATCACCCTAACAATTGTTCATCTCAATGTCTTTGAGAGCCAAAAATAGCTGTAACCCCTATTTCATGGGCAAGGAATTGAGGCTGGGAAAGAAAGCACATACCTCGATGGGATCCATATATCTAGTCTTCTTAAAAATCACTCCAGCTGCTTACCAAGGTTATGGAAGCAGCCTATAGCAGAGTCAGGAAGCAGGTCTTGGAAGGCCAGACTTGTTATGTAGTTGCTAGTTTGTGAAATTAAATTTCCAGGGTGTTCTTGACTCTTAGCACAAATTACTGGGTTCACCTGTATCATGACAGATGCTGCAGATACAGATGCATCATTACTGCATCCTACAGGCTGTGCCCACACTTCTTGCTGCCCTGCTCAACTCACCTCCCTCTGCCCCATTCCTCCTTTGCTGTGCAAGTCCAGATACATTTCAACATGTTAGGTCATTATACAGGCTGGTGAGGAAAATGAGGTGCAGGTGACTCTGCTCTTGGTGCACATGGTAACCCGAACTTTGTAATGCTCCTTGGGGAGGTTGTGCAGCTTGGGAGGCTGCTGTGGATGGGAAAGCAACTACAGCATGGAGACACCAGTACTCAACATGGAGCAGGAGGTTACAGGAGGTTGCTGCTACTGATCATGCTAAGAGAATAGAAACTGAACTCTGAGGGAGGTGTCACATCACTCCTTAGAAGTCATGATGCCAGTTCACTAAGTTAACTTTGAACAAGCTATGCTGGGAACATGGACCTAATTTTCTGTTTCATTCCAGTCCATGCCACTGTACCTCCCTTGGCCTTCAAGGAGAAAATCCTGCTTCATGCCAGAGGTCAGCCCCCTTAACTGTAGCATTGCTATGTGCAGTCCCTTAGTAGAGGCTTTATTTGTGCTCAACAATTTTGCACTCATTTGCAGGACATGACCACCAAGTTGTAAATACTACTGCTACAAAACTGTTACTGAAAGAAGAAACACAGGAATTCTAATTTAGTTGTGTGTCTGTGCTTTGCCAGTTATTGCAATCTAATCCACACAATTACGTCTCCTGAGATAATGATGAAGTTAATTGTCATTACAAGGCCATTAGAGAGAGTTCCTTATCTTGATTTAGAAGATGCAATTGCAAAATGACGGACACCAAGACTTTAAATACAACGGTATATTTGCATCTCTGAGTACTTGTGCAGCGTGGGAGTGCTACTCATCCTACAGATATTAGAGATACAGAAACGTGATGTGCAGCCAACACACCTGTGCTGGCAAAAGCCCCAGCTCTTCACACAGCCCTTGCCAAGATGAGCAAGAAGTAGCAATGAAAGTGCTCCTGGGCAGCACTTCACAGCCAGCACTTCACCTTCTCAAGGAACCTTTCAAAGGACTGAATATTGCCCTTGCCCAGTAATTCAGTGCAAGAACAATGATTTTAGCAGTGAATTTGGAGGCAATGTAAGCTGTGCCTGGCTCTAAACAGCACATGATCTTGACAAACAGGTCAGTGCACCTCAGAGCTGCCATGCCTTCGCCTCCTCACCACCTCTAATCACATCACTCCATCTGAGGGAACTGCAGTTCTCAGTGTTAACCTCTAACCCTTATGTCTTTCCTGAAGGTCAATAAAACATTTATCAGGAGTCAGGAATCTCCAGGTCACTTTTGCTTTTAACTTTTAAAAATACAGGGAAACAGCAAATCTAATCTTCAGATCTGAGAGACTAAACTCTTGCCTGCCAGTCTCTTATCACTCCTTTCCATCTGTACTTCCATTCACATAGTTTCCCTTTTTTTCCCCTATTATATCTTTTCTCCATGTGTTTTTTACCTGCATTGAGTATTTTGTGAATGGGTTCAGAAATCAAGGAAATGTTTCCCAAATTCTCAGCAAGACCATTCTGCAGCGTCAGAAGCAAGCAGCAGGAACATCATCTGGCTACATGAGGATCATGTTTCTTTTTGCTGTCAAAACCTGCTATTTAGCCAACCTTAAGAGGAGGGAATCCTCCTGAAATTACAGTAGGAAGCAGGCTCACTGATAGTGTGTCTTACAAGCTCTAGGTATCAGGTCTTCTTTAACTCTTGGAATTTCAAGACCCTCAGCTGTGAGATTTTTAGCTCTGCTGTAGAAATACATTTGTAGTAATACAGCAAAATACACAGCAATTAAAATATAACCAGAAACAGCATATAAATAGTTACTTGTGTCTGTGATAGATGGGATTGCTAGCAGAGTGCAGAGTGGGGAGCAGGAAGGCTGCACAGCAGATCCGCCTGTGTCAGGGCATACAGTTAAGCAAACAGACATGATCAACAGGATTATGATGGTCATATTATAATAGTCAATGCAGCCTTTGCACAGTGACAGTGTGACAGTGTAAGGGTGAAGACTTAGAACACATAGAAGGGGCTTACAATTTTAAACGTGAATGGACCACATGTGAGGAGATGAACATAACACATTTCAGGAGAGACTGAGTGTGGGAAGAGGTGAGAACATTTCATTACAACATCCAGGACTTTTAAATACCCATTTCAAGGGTTTGTTTGCTATTCCAAGGTTTTTCCGTGGCTGCTTTAGAGCACTATTAGACTCCAGGACTGAACTTCACAGAATCACAGAACATTCTGTGTTGGAAGGGACCCACAAGGATCATGAAGTCCAAGTCCTGGCCCTGCAGAGCACCATCCCCAGGAACTGCATCTTGTCCCCGAGAGTATTGTCCAAATACTTCTTGAACTCTGTCAGACTGGTGCAGTGACCACTGCCCTGGGGAGACTGTTCCAGTGCCCAACCACCCTCTGGGTGAAGAACCTTTTTCTAATATCCAACCTTAACCTCGCCTGACACAACTTCAGGCCTTTCCCTCAGGTCCTGTCACTGGTCCCACAGAGAAGAGATCAGNTCCTCTTCTCCAGGCTGAACAAATGACCTCAGCCACTCCTCATACGGGTTCCCCTCAAGGACCTTCACCATCTTTGTTGCCTCCTTTGGACAGTCTTTAACAGCTTACTATCTTTCTTATATTGTGGCACCCAAAACTGCACAAAATATTCAAGGTGAGGCCACCGCAGCTCAGAGCAGAGCGGGACAATGCCCTCCCTTGCCTGGCTGGCAATGCTGTGCCTGACACCGCCCAGGACAGTTGTTCCTCCTGGCTGCCAGAGCACAGCTTCTCAGCTTACACCTAGCTGTACCTAGAAACTGTTGATAACCAATTCCTCTTTGGCAGCAGCTATGCTGGAAACTGAAAGTGAGACTTGAGTGACTGTAAGTCATGTGATTTCCCAGCACAGCCATCTAACAGAGGTGACTATAACCTTTCTGATGTTAAATAATTGCTACAGTACACAAATATGGAGGAGGGGGAAGATTGAATTAGCATAAAAGCCTTCAATATTTTGTGATTTAAGAAAGTCACTATGAATATGATATTTATTTGGAAAAAGTAAAACTCTTTTCTGCTGCAAAGTCTTCTGCGTTTGCATGAGGCCGTTTCATGTCCCTCTGCAGCACCTCTGCCATTTTAGGCACCAAATATTTGATACCAAAGCCCATCCAGAGGTTGTTGTTCTGCAAGATAACATCCTATGGACTGACAGGGCACATGGCCAGTGCTGTTGCCCATCATGGTATGGGAGGACCACTTCGGCACAGAGTGTCCCTGCAAGAAGGCAGTGGCCCAACTTCCTTGGATGCAAGATTGGATCTTGCACGTAGTCGGTGGTTTTGGCACCACTCTCGGGAGCGGAGCCTACCCCAGACTGGGGTGTCAGAGGAGCCAGATGGGTCAGGATGGCTTTGGTGCAGCCCAGCAGGATCTGCCCAAGTGCCTCTACCTTGCTCTTTATAGCGGGAATGAGCAGGGTGAGAGCCCGGCCACAGCAGCAGCGGGACAGGTGTCGGGGCAAGCCGAGCTTGGGGGATGCGAGCAGGCATTTGCCAGCAGGATGCAGCCCTGTGAGAGACTGGAAAGACTTGAGACATTTTGGGATGCCTGTGTGTGGCAGCATGGTTGTTTGCTCCTGGATTAGTCAATCATCCTAGCAGGACCTTCTTCCTAGCGACTGTAAATAGCAAGTATGGCCTCAAATGCCAGAGGGGTAAGTAAACAAGAAGGAAAAGAGAGCAGTGTCCTTTTCCCTAAGGGCCACCCTAACATCACACACATAGAGCAAATAGTACATTAATAGTTGGCTTATGGACTTCAGTCCAAATTTGCAAAATAGGATGCAACAGAATATGTAGATCCAACAAAACACATTTTATCCAAAGTTGAAAAGTCTCAAAAGGATGGCTGGCTACTGTAACTCAAGTTTGCCTACAGGGTGCTAGGAATCCTCATCAGTATTGTTAAGGTACTAGATAATTTAAATAAGTTTTATTGAGTCGGTTTTATTAGAGATTGCTGTATTTTTCATGTCTTCCAAGGTTCTTTTCACAGACTGTTATTGTTAGTTTGATTAAAGGATCACTGAAACTTTCCATGGGAGAGAACACAGAAGAATACCGGGTGAATGGTTCCTCCTTTTGACGTAGATCCAAGTGGAATCAAACTTTCTCCTAGAAAGAGAGGATGATGTGTCGATAGGACAGAGGAATTGCTGTTCTTTGTTGCA
This sequence comes from Climacteris rufus, assembly GCA_013398175.1. Lineage (NCBI taxonomy): Eukaryota > Metazoa > Chordata > Aves > Passeriformes > Climacteridae > Climacteris > Climacteris rufus. Next base: position 6,552 of record VZRZ01007169.1, on the reverse strand, counting down.
TCAAGTGTTTACACGTTTTTATCTTGATAAGCTTTTAGATATTTTTGTTCATATATGTTTATATAAGTTTGTTGCCAGCAATATTTTAAGATGTTTGTATTTTTTCTCTGGTTGCCACAGTGGGTGGGAAAGATTCCTCCCTCAATTTAGCTTTGGGAGCTCACATGGCATTTTATATGATTATGGAATCAAATTTGTGTACCTCTTCCTATCTCCTCAGAGCATAACATGAAATTACTACACCGAGGGAAGCGCGTGCAGTAACGGTAAGCGATGTGTAAAGCATAAGTGTGCAGAAGAAGGGGATGTGGAACTGACGGTGGCCCCTGGGAGGAGGGAGAAAAGAGGCTGACAGAGGAGCTGAAGTGGCAGCTGTAAGTTCCAGCTGTAGATGAAAAAGCTGTAAGTGGTTAAGAGATGAAGAGGAAAGATTTGGGGTTTGAGAACACTGGTGGGTTTGGTAAAGGTGAAAAGGTATTTGGTCCAAACCCAGCACCCTGACTGAAACAATATGCTGAGAAGTTTGGAATGACTCATGTTTTCTTATATTTTTGACTCCCACCTCTGAGGCAATCCACACTATTAGATAGTAGAATTTTTACAGAATGTAATTTTCCCATGGTGCCCACTGACCCATTCCTCTTTCCCTGAGTATGGGTTCTGGGGATCCCCCTGGAGCCTGGTTGGTGGGAGGGATAAGGGTGGTACTCTGGAACCTGTGTATTTGTTTGGGTTGTGGTGATACCTGGACCTGTAAGATCACGGGCTCCTAAAAGGAAGGCAGCCTGACTATTGATGCTTCGAGTTTCTTGTGCAATACACGGCACTATCAATTAGCAATAGAGAATCTTAAATTGAACTTGCCATGCTATTTTGGAGCCCAGCTTTCAAGTCCAACAACGATCCAAAATAGTTTTATAAAATTGCCTAATGTTTGAGGTGTTATTCACAAATGAGGAAAGAATACATCAGATGATAGACTCCACCGAAGAAGAGTGCTGTCTCAGGAAACACAAAGGAAATCATGGACCAGTATGCTGGATGCTTTGGGCACTGCATCTGAAAGATTGGTTCGTGGACTCTCCCCCCGATCCTGGGTAGCATCACACCTTGCCTTGCAATTTGAGAGACTTGTGGGGTGGGGAGCGATGACCTGCATAGAAGGATATTAACTAGACTTATGCTTTAGATTCCTGAGATAGCAATTGCCTTTTAAATGAGTTCCTGCTTACGTGAGCATCTCCTTTCTGCTCTATCTGCTAGATTAGAGTACAAGAGGAAAAGCACCATTACAGTGGTCCCTGTCAGTGGGTGGTCGTGAGAGACTGGAAAAGATTGATGTCTCCAGACATTTCGCTTTGCCTGTGGGGGGAGGAGTGGGTAGGTCGGACCTTGCACTGGTGACACAGTGAACTGCCTCAACCCGCCCCAGCCCTAGAGCCACTATCTCAGCCCAGTAGCCTCTTCCAAATATGGGCACTCCAGAGGCAGAGCTCCACTCTCACCTAACTCTGCTCCTGAGTGGCCAAATGATGGGAAGTCCTGTCTGGGGGAAGGGCTCAGGAAGTCCAAGGGCTATTTAAGGCCGAACGGGAGCCTATCACCTTGTCTGAGCACTACCTCTTCTTGGAGTTTCTGTCATCGTTGGGACCCAGGAGTTGGTAGTAATCTATATCCACTTCTCTACATCTTTTCTGTCTTTTTCTTCTTCTAATTCCCTCTTCTTGCAATTCTTGACTAACTTGATATTGAACACGCTTAGAGTTTGCTAAGTTAAAAGGGTCAAGTTAATGCTTTGAGAAATCTTTTATGCTGATTGAATGTTGCTGTAAACTTTTTGCCAAAGTTCTCTGATTTTCTAAAGTGGCCAATAAGGTCTTTTTGTTACTTTGACCTCTTGAGAATGTCTTCTCGATATCTGTCCCGTGCGTCTAACTGTGAGTACATTTACAACCGTAAGCCCTGTTAACAAGCTCGTCGAGCGAGTCGTTTGGGCCTTACGAGCCCCGTCCAGGGTGTCGGCGGCGGCCACGGGTCTGCCCCAGAGCCTGGGGATGGGCTCGGCACCGCGGGCAGCCCCGGGGAGCCGCGTCCCCTCCCCGGAGCGGGCCCGGCAGCGGCAGCAGCAGCGGCGGAGCCC
>VZRZ01007168.1:32724-52515 GCA_013398175.1 Climacteris rufus | reverse complement strand
GCGGGGGGGTCGTGGCTGGGTGTGCACGGCCTGCGGGGGGGTGTGAAGGAGTGTGCGAGGCGCCCGGGGCGGCGTGGGGTGCGTGTGCTCCCCGTGCGTGTCCCCACACACGCGTGAAGGCCTCGGCGGGTTGTGCGGGGGGGCCGAGCCGTGGGGCTGTCACACGCACCGGCGTGGCACGAGTGTGTGTGACACGGAGCCTGCCGGACCCCCGGGACCCCCTGGGTGCTGAGGGGCTGCAGAGCTGCGGTTTCACACCCGACGGCTGCACAGCCGGGGCAAACCCGAGCGTCTCGGGGGTCCGTGGGTGACTGAGCCGCTGCAGCCCGGCTCCTGCTGCCCCTGGCTCGGAGGGGCCGGGGTGTCAGGGCCAGCGAGCCCCCGCCGTGCGGGAGGAGCTCGGCAGGATGCGGCACGGCCCGGCTGCCTCGCTGCGGGAGCAGCGCCGCTGGAAATGCAGCACATTCCCGCTGCTGCCTGTCCACCTCTGCTGGACACATCCCGCCCGGCGCGGCGGGGGCTGAGCTCACCCTGGGGTGCTCACATGTGTCCCTTGTCCCCTCCATCCAGGCTGAACGGAGAGGGAGGGCGGGAGACCCTGGCAGCACCACTGCTCTGCACCCCGGGGATCTGAGGCTCAGCACCAGCCCCGATCCAGCCCGGCAGTGCTGGAAGTGCAGGATCACATCCAGCAGAGACCTCTGTGCAGCTCGGCTCCTTCCCTCCCTGGCATTCCCTTCTCCCAGCCCTTCCTGCAGTCCCTGGGTGCCTGACCAGCGTCCCCAGACAGACGCTCATCCCCTGCGGGTCAAGGCTGGCAGAAAGCAAACCGGCTTTTCGGGCTGGTCTTTATCCCGGGGAGAAAAGCAGCATTAGCTCCGCCGGAGCTGCAGGAAATTCCCGACCCCGGCTCTGTAAACACAGCTCAGAGCAGCTCCGTGGATGAGCGATCCCAAAGCCGGGGTCACTCCCTGCTGCCCGTGAGGTGCCGGCTCCCTCAGCCAAGGAGCTCTGCACGGTCCGGGGAGTCGGAAATTTCCAAAGGGACCTCCTGGACAGGCTGCTGCTGCCCTGCGAGGAACGTGGGATGCAGGATGGGATGCAGGATGGGATGCAGGATGGGATGCAGGATGGGATGCAGGATGGGATGCAGGATGGGATGCAGGATGGGATGCAGGATGGGATGCAGGATGGGATGCAGGATGGGATGCAGGATGGGATGCAGGATGGGATGCAGGATGGGATGCAGGATGGGATGCAGGATGGGATGCAGGATGGGATGCAGGATGGGATGCAGGATGGGATGCAGGATGGGATGCAGGATGGGATGCAGGATGGGATGCAGGATGGGATGCAGGATGGGATGCAGGGTGGGATGCAGGATGCGATGTGGGCTGTGATGTGGGATGCAGGATGCAATACAGGATGCAATTCTGGATGCCATGGGGGGATGGGACGATGCCCATGGGCTCTTCCCTGAGGCTGTGGCCCAGCCTGGCTGGTGTCACTCTGTCCCCCCCTGGCAGCCACCAGGGCCGGTAACACCCCCTGCTCTGCCTGTCCAGCCAGGGAGCCACTCCAGCCTCTCCATCACCTCCCTGCCAAGTCCCCTCCGCCCCAGGGGGCACCCGGGAGGAGCCGGGGGGGTTCCAGGGGGGCTGAGCTGAGGGAGCAGGAGGCACCCACTGTTACCAGGACAACTGGGTGCTCTCCGGAGCTGCTCGCTGCTGCTGCCGCTGCATCCCTGCAAACCTCCCCCGGCACAGCGGGAGCTCCAAACCCGCAGCCAGGGAGATGCTCAGCCCCCCAGGCACAGCTTGGAAAGGCGCTGGAGACCCTCCCCCAGCTCGAACAGCGCATCTCCCGAGCTGATCGGGGTGAGGGCTCTGAGCCCCCATCCTCCTCCTCACCCCAGCGCGGGGAACAACACCGGCTCGGGGCTCTGGGCCTGTCCGGTGCCGGGTCGGGGGGTGGGCACAGGCAGAGCAGCCCGCGGGGTGTCATTAGACGAGGTGGTGACACCGGGACGGGAACTGAAGGCAGTGACAACCCGCCAGGCTGACACGAGGTCCCCGGTGGCAGCGCCACCGTGAGCGGCCTCCGGCGCCGCAGGGAACGGGCACAGCGGGACAGCGAGCACCGGCCGAGCCCCCCCGCCCCGGCCAGGGGCTCCCCAGGCACCCGGCGCTGCTGCTGCCAACACAGAGCTCTTGTTTCCCCTTCATTTGGCACAGAAATCAGGGACAGGGAGAGTCACCGAGGTGGCAGCTGCTCTGTGCCCAGCGAGCGTTCAGGGAAGAGTTGAGTCCAGCTCCCGGCCGGGGGATGCTCATCCATCCCCCGAGCTCCTGCGGCTCCCACGGGCCCGATCCCCAGGGCTCGTTTGCCCTGAGCAGCCGCTTTTCAGAAAGGTTTAGCGGGAGCACCTCGGCTGGAAGAGGGGCAGAGCCGGGAGGGGACAGGGCCCTGGTAACCACAGCCGCTTGTCTGAACCGCTTCCCGTAAACTCGGCAGCGAATGCTCCAGCCGGGAAACAAAACCGGCCATAAAAGGGGAATCTGGGGTCGCGGGAGAAGGCAGCGAGGGCCAGTGGAACCTTCACCACTCACCGGGATGGGGGGACCGGCCCTGCCCGCGGCCACCGCTCCCTCCCAGGGACCTTCGCCTGGAGCTTTCAGGAGAAAAGCCCAGGAAAAAGGAGCGAGGGAAGCCCAGGTGATGAGAAGAAGAGGAAGGACACGAACAAGCCATGGAATAAATTTCACTTTGTGGTTTGCTCCGGACCGAGGGCACAGCCAGCAACCCCTCCCAAGCGGCTCCCAGACCTCTGGCTGAGCCCGGGATGATGGATTTCAGCTCAACATCTCCATTTTGGCATTTCCAGGCTCTCTGTGCGCTGAGGGATGGATCGGGGCTGATCCTCGTCCCTCTGTGCCCGTGTGGAGGTGATGCTGTGCCACGGGGCAGGAAGGACTCGAGGTGCTGGGCCAGGGGAGAATTTTTGGGAGAAACTGGAGGAGTTTCTACCCGGTGAGGCGCTGACCTCCCTCCTGGGCCTGTGGGCGGTGGGACAACGGTGGGATTTTCCCCTCCAGGTGCTTTGGCGAGGATAAATCCTTCCTGGGACATCCTCCCTGCTCCAGAGCAGCCCGGTGAGGAGCAATCCCAGCCGCAGCCCCTTCTCCATCTCCATCCCCCGGAGCCATCTCCCTGCCCAGCCCGGCAGCAGCGGCCAGATCACGCCTGCACTCGAGCAGCCGCTCCAGAGCGAGCAACTTTGCATAAATATTCATCTCGATTAATAAACATGAGGGCTGCAGAAAGCCCGGCTGCAGCGGCAGCGGGGTGGTAGCGGCTGCTCAGTCTTGCAGGAGCTCAACCCCGACACCTGATGGGTTTTTCACAGCAGGAAAACCCAGAGGCTGGATGTTGGGAAAGCGCTGAACCGCATCCTTTGTCCCATTGCCAGCAAGGGGTGGCACTGCCCTGGGGGGCTGCGCTCCCAGTACTTCCCAGTAAGCCTGGGGATGCCTCCCAGTAAGGCTGGGGGTGCTGTGGGAGGCGAGGGGAGCTGCCCTGGTCACCTCTGACAGCGCCACAGAGGCACGGGCAGCACAGCCAGGCCTGGTGTGGCCACACCAAACTGGGGGCTCTGGGACAGCCACAAACCCCCCATGGCTCCAGAGGGGACGTTCTGGGCCGGGTTTGATCAGCCCCAATCCCACAGAAGGCCACACAAGGGACAGGCCCAGCACCAGCGACAGCCCCACGGCGCTGGTGACAATGGCACCGAGGCCACGCTGCCAGCGCTCCCCACCCCGCAGCGGGCTGGGGATGGATCCAGCGATTCCCAGCGCCTCTGGGGGAAACTGAGGCAATGCAGCAGGCGCAGGGCTGTGGGAGCTGGCGGTGGCAGAGGCAGCAGCTGTGCCCTGGCCTGCTGGGAACCCAGGTTCGGCGTGGTGGCTCCGGCGGGACCCCGCCTTTGTCGCTCCGCCAGCAACCCGGGGCATCAACACGCGCCTGACATTTCCACCCCGCCGCCAGGCCCGCGGATTAAAGCAGAACATAATTAGCAAATTAATCAGGAGACAACAGCAGCGGATCTGACGCTGCCGAGCTGGCACCAGCTCCCGGTGGAGCTGACCCCGGGCATGTTCGGGGCGCGGCGTTGCTGTCCCCGTGTCCCCGCTGGGCCCTGCCGTGCCCTGGGGTTACCCGGCGTCTCCTGCCCCTTCGGGAATTTGGGAATGGGCATTCCAGAGGGCAGCACCTTTCCCTGGCTCCTCAGGACGAACCCCGTGAAGCGGGGTGAATTTGCATGCAGCCCATTAGGCACCCTGCAAATACGGGCGAACCTCGTTCAAACACATTTCGGTGATAAAATGATATTGACTCTGAGTAATTAAAAATCATTTCCATATTCAAATACGCCTGATTGAGGAGAAATAGCTTCCCTTTAATTGCCTGGAGGGGAGTGTAGCAACTTTCGGAGCGTGCAGCCCGGTGAACGCATCTTCACTTGGCAGCGTGCGAAAGGCCCGGGGAGGAGGAGGAGGAGGAGAGGAGGAGGAGGAGGAAGAGGAGAAGGGAGAGGAGGTGTGGGAAGAGGAGGAGGAGGAGAAGGAGGTGGAGGAGGCAGAACACGAGGTGAGGGTGTGACCCTGCCACCCCTGCCTGGTCCCCAAGGATCAGCACCGGAACCAGGCACTCCTTCCTGCCCTTCATCCAAAGGGGATGGAAAAGGAAATCCGTGGATCTCCTTTCTGGGAAAATAAAGAAATCCGTGGCAGCAGATTCCAAGCTCAGGATCATCGGGACAGACCCCAAATCCCTGACGCTCTGGGTGATCCTGACAGCACCCGTGGCAGCCCCATGGCGCTGGGGACACCTGTGGGTGCCAGGGAAGCATCCCAAGGAATATTTCAATCCCAAACTCCCCTTTCCAACCCCAATCCCACCAGCACAGACCCGGCCCCCCCCCCGAGTGCCACCGGAGCAGCTGCCGGGACCTCGAGGCCCCCGGGGAGGGCGCAGAGCAATTCCAGCCGCGGTTTGCAGCCCCTCCAGCGCTTCCCTGCAGGATTTTGGGCTCCGCTCGGTTTCCTAGGGAAACCAGGCTGCAGCTCGGCTCAGCCTCCGCGCGTGGGTGTGCGGGGGGAACCGTGGGTGTGCGGGGGGGGCGTGGGCGCCCCGCACCCTCTGTCTCCTCTCCCAGCTCCCCGTGGAGCCTCCCGAACAGCCAAGGGGCCGGAGGGAGCCGAGACGCAGCTCCTGGGTGTCCCCTGCAAGTCCCACACCCCTGGGTGCCGCCCACCCCTCCCAGCCCTCGGGAATGCTCAGGGTGGTGCGCGGCAGCCCCGGGGCTCCGGGAGCGGCAGGAGGAGGGCTCGGCCCGGGCTGGCCCCGCCGTTCCCTGCTCCATCACCCCCCGAACAGATTGTAAAGCGCACCCGCTCTGCCCACAGCGATCCAGCCCCTCTGGCCCGCAGCCAGCGCTGGATCCCCGGCGATACGGTTCTCCCTGTCCCCAAGCACAGGGGACACGCAGGAGCCCCCCACGGGCACGACCCCAGTGCCAGGCGTGGCTCTGCAGCACCTTGGAGTGTCCAGAGCCCGGGAGGTGGGGAGGCTGTGGAGGGAAAAGGGAAGAGAAAGGTGGGAAAGGGGTCGAGGGAAGAGGGAGAAGGATCAGCCCCAACAGCCCCGTGCGCCTCCTGCCGCTCCCAGTGAACTCCCAGGGCAGGATTTGGGAAGGGCGAGGGAGGCAGCACCCTCAGCACCCAACAGCTCCACCGAGCAGAGACAAAAAACGTCCCTGGAGGGCCAGAGGCTCCTCCGTGAGAGGGGGAGAAGGAACAGAAGGAAAAGGCTCCTCCGAGAGCCCAGGCTGGGCTGGCCGTGGATCCGGAGGAGTGGGGGAGGAGGACTGGGGAGCAGAATTGGGGAGCAGGACTGGGAACCGGGATTGGGAACCTGCATTGGGGAGCAGGATTGGGAACCGGGATTGGGAACCTGGATTGGGGATCAGGATTGTGAACCTGGATTGGGAACCATGATTGGGAACCTGGATTCAGGACCAAGATTGGGGAGCAGGATTGAGGAGCAGGATCAGGAACCAGTACTGGAGACCAGGACAGAGGAGCAGGACTGGAGACCAGGATTGGGGACCAGGATTTAGGACCAGGATTCAGGACCAGGATTGGGGACCAGGATTCAGGACCAGGATTCAGGACCAGGATTCAGGACCAGGACTGGGGACCAGGACGGGTTTGGGGCCACCAGAGTGGGGTGAGGAGCGAACCAAACACGCTCCCTCTGCCAGCCCCGCTCCAGGCCGGCCTGTGCTCAGTCTCGGGGCTCACACGGATGAATTTTCCAGCCGGGATTTCCCTGCTGAGCCCGAGCTCCTTCCCGCTGAGCCCGGCCCCACCTCGCAGACCGTGCAGGGCACAAGCGGCCCCAGGAAGATTTTGGAAGTTTTTTTTTTTATAACCCACAGCAAAATGCCCTAAAAATCATCCAGGAGAGCCCGTTGTGCTCCCACAGCTCCAGGACAACAGGGATAACTCCAGGCCCACAGGGAGCACGGGTCACCGGCAGGAATTCCTTCCAGCTCCCTCATCCAAGTGTTACAATCCCAAATCCCCACCCAGGCACCCCAATCCCATGGGATCACCACAGTGGGAACAGGGCCATGCCCACAGGACCCCTCACCCTGGGCCCATCCCGCTCTCCCCGGCTTCCTCTGCTCACCAGGGGAAAAAAAAGATGGAAAATCAAACCGGAGCGAAGGGAATTGAATTAAAGCACCATAATTAAAAGGAAAAATGTTGCAGCATGCTGAAGACAGAATAGGATCATTGTGTTTGCCTCCCACATCCCAGATGGAGGCACGAGGGCTGCAGACAACGCCGGGGAGCGCGTGGAGAGGAGGAGAGGAAGGGTGTGAGTGAGACCGGGACGTGTGTGAGCAGAAATTGAATTTTTATCAGTTCCTATGTAGATTGTGTTTATTCATCTGTCTCCTCTCCATCTCCCCCTGCATCTCCCTATTTCTTTGACAAAATTACTTTCCTCCTTTGGCCTAATTTTGTTTGTACAGATAGCAGCTGCTTTCTTCCGTTCATGGCATAAAAAATATCCCGGTAAATGAGGTGCTCCATATCCCTGGCACAGGCTGGAGCAGCTCCCCGGAGCACATCAGCCCTTGGCTCCTGCAGCTCCATCCCCAAAATCCTCCCTCCTGCTGCTTCCCCAGGCTCCTGCCACCTCTAGGGGTGGCAGAGGATGGGCAGGGTGTCCCCAAATTGTCCCAAGTCACCCTGCAGCTCCACGGGTGCTGAATCCATAGGGAAGCTCTCCTAATCCATATTAAATATCTTTCCCGGGAGATGAACGGAGCTGGGATCACCCAGAATACCAATAAGGGCGTTTTTTCCCAAAAAAAACTCTTTTTGGAAAGACCTGTCGCTCTCCCTCTCCCTGGCTGGGCTGGACTCTCTGGGAAGGTTGAGGAGATGCAACCGTGAGCCTCGGGATGCTCCCAAAATCCCTCCGGGATGTGAGACAGCCCAGCCCAGGGCTAATCCCAGGAAAAGCCCCTCCCTGCCCCAGAGCGCGCCCAACCCAAGGCCGAGCTCACCACGTTTTTCCCACTCCCAAACCACCCCCGGAAGAGCCGGAAAAAACCTTCCCATCCCAGGCAGCGACTCCTGGGGGTGTTTCCCGGGGAGAGGGGGGGACCAGGAGCCTCCGGAGCGCCGCCTTCTCCCCCCGCTCGCTTTGTGCTCCCCGGCGTGAGGGAAACTCGGCGGCGCCGCGTGATTGATTCTCCCCCAGGGTCCGGCATTAAAAATGGATGGAATTACTCATGCAGAGTCCCGCTTGCACTCGGGTCTTTTGTGAGGACATTAAAACACCGGCGTTTGTCACTCACTTCCCCGCCGCTCGCAATTTGCTCCCATTTATTACCGGGAACAAACCGACACCGAGTCTATTTTCGCCTCCCCGCAGTCACGCTGAGCTCCCAGGCTGCCCCGGCGGGGTCGGTGCCGCCCTCCAGCCCGGCAGCCACCCCAGGCTCGGCCCCAAATCCCCCCTGCCCTGGGGAAAGCCCTGCTGGGGAGGCCCGAAGGGCTTGGGGTGCTTGGGGTGCTCAGAGTCAGGGTCTTCCACCCCGCTCTCGGCTCCCTTCCCACCTCTGAGGGGGCTCAAAGACCACCAGGAGGGCATTGGGATGCTCAACATCAGGGTCCCCATCATTTTCCAGATCCCTTCCCACTTCTGAGGGGCTCAAAGCCCACCAGGAGGGCATTGGGATGCTCAACATCAGGGTCCTCATCCTTTTCCAGATCCCTTCCCACTTCTGAGGGGCTCAAAGCCCACCAGGAGGGCATTGGGATGTTCAGAATTCTCAGCATCAGGGTCCCCATCCTTTTCCAGATCCCTTCCCACTTCTGAGGGGGAAAAAAGCCCACCAGGAAGGGATTGGGATGCCCAGAATTCTCAGCATCAGGCACCTCCACATTCTCCCAGCTCTCTTCCCAACTCTGAGGGGATCAAAGTCCACCTTGGGGAGGCCAGGAGGGGATTGGGGTGCTCAGGGTGCTCAGCATCAGGGTCCTCCACCCCGCTCTCAGCTCCCTTCCCACCTCTGAGGGGGCTCAAACCCCACCAGGAGGGGATTGGGGTGCTCAGGATGCTCAGTATCAGGATCCCAAATCCCCTCCCAGCCCCCTTCCCACCTCTGAGGGGCTCACAGCCCACCAGGAGGGGATTGGGATGCTCAGGATCCCAAATCCCCTCCCAGCTCCCTTCCCACCTCACAGGGGCTCACAGCCCTGCTCGAGGGGATTGGGATGCTCAACATCAAGGTCTCCATCCCGTCCCAGCTCCATTCCTAAATTTGAGGGGGGAAACCCACACGGGGGAGGCTCGGGAGCATCAGGATGCTCAGGATGCTCAGGGCTTTGTCCTTGCCCAGATCCAGGCTCTCACCCAGCCCCATCCCGGCGTTTCCCTCACCCCTCCAGGCCTGGCTGGGTTGGGAATGAGCTGCTGCTGCCAATCCGAGCTCCAGGAGCCGGGAAGGAGCAGACCCAGGGACACACACGGCACGGGGAGGGCAGCAACGTGGAGAACACGATGGATTGTGTTCCCGGGCTTGCTCCGGCTGCGAGGGACGGGCCTGGAATCCCAGAACGTTTCCCGTCTGCTCTCAAAGCCTTTCAACTCGTAATGCATCTCCCTGCCCGCCTGAGCACCTCGTGGAGTCAAAAAGATGAATTTCCCTGAGTTTCTGAAGCTGCTGAGAGCCAGAGCTGCGCGCCTCGGAACCATCGCTCAGGAGCCAAACAGCCCCGGGCTGTCCCTGCACTCCCCTCCCATCCCAAATCCCAAATCCCGCTTTCCCAGGGCTCCTGGGGAGGGGGACAAGCACAGGGAGAACCCCCGCGGCACAGGGGGACAGGGAGTGGTGCCAATCCCACAACCAGAACCCCAAACCCTTCAAATCCTCTTCAAATCCTCTGGTTTTCTGTTTTTGGGGCGCTTTGGGCAGGGGGTGGTACCGCCCGTGTCCTCCTGAATTCACGGAACCGAACAGCCCCGGCTGCCCCTGCCCTGTTCTCCCCTCCCATCCCAAACCCCAAACCTCAAATCCCAAATCCCAAATCCGCCTTTCCCAGGGCACTGGATGAGGGAGACAAGGACAAGCAAAGCCCCCACGGCACAGGGAGACTCTCAGCGGTGCCTCCCCCTGCCCAAAGCCCCCCAAAAGCAGAAAAACAGCGGATTTGGAGCACGGAGAGTTGGGGGTTCTGGCTGGGGGGTTGACACCACCCCCTGGTTGCAGCCCATCCCAAATCCGCCTTTCCCAGGGCACTGGATGAGGGAGACAAGGACAAGCAAAGCCCCCACGGCACAGGGAGACTCTCAGCGGTGCCTCCCCCTGCCCAAAGCCCCCCAAAAGCAGAAAAACAGCGGATTTGGAGCACGGAGAGTTGGGGGTTCTGGCTGGGGGGTTGACACCACCCCCTGGTTGCAACCCATCCCAAATCCGCCTTTCCCAGGGCTCCTGGGGCGGGACAAGCACAGGCAGAGCCCGCACGGCACCGGGGGACTCGCAGCGGTGCCACCCCCTGCCCAAACCCCCCAAAAAGCCGAGGATTTAAAGCACGGGGGGTTTGGGGGTTCGGCTGCCGGGAGAGGGGAGGCAAAGCCGGGTTGGGCCCGGGGGTGACCAGGGGTGGCACAGAGAGCCCGGCTGAGCCGAGGAGGGCCCGCAGAGCCCAGCCGTGCCCTGGGTGCCCTCGGGGCTGTCCCCAGCTGCCACCGCATCCCGGCGGGAGCCCGCTCCAGCCCGCAGGCGCCACGCGTTCCACAACATCGCCCGGTAATTGCGGCTCCCAAAAAGCAATTACCACGCCAGCAGCCCCGCGGCGGCGGAGGCGAGACGGGATTTGTTCACCCGGCGAGGAGGTGGCAGCCCCGGAATGTTCCTGGCAGCGGGACAGGGCGCTGAACCCCCCCAGCGAGCGGCCCAGCCTGCCCCGAGTCTCCTCACGCTGCCCTGCCCGTGCCTCAGTTTCCCTTTCCTTCCAGGGATCCCAGCTCGTGTCACCCCCTGGGTGCAAAGCCCCGGGAGAAAAACACGGGATCCATCCAACCCCGGCACCACAGAGGGTTTGCCGTGGGTTGGGGGTGCTGTGGGGTCTCTCCGGCCCACGAAATCCCAAACAAGAGGGTTTCACCCCAAATAATGGGGTTTAAGCACTAAGAGAGGGATTTAATCCCAAATAGTGGGGTTTAACCCCTAAGAAAGGGATTTAATCCCAAATAGTGGGGTTTGACCCCGAGAGAGCGATTTAATTCCAAATAGTGGGGTTTGATCCCTAAGAGAGAGATTTAATCCCAAAGAGTGGAGTTTGACCCCTAAGAGAGGGATTTAATCCCAAATAGTGGGGTTCAGCCCCTGACAGAGGAATTAAATTCCAAATAGTCGGGTTTAACCCCTGACAGAGGAATTAAATCCCAAATAGTGGGGTTTAACCCCTGACAGAGGGATTTAGTCCCAAAAATGGGGTTTAACCCCTAACAGAGGGATTTAATCCCAAATAGTGGGGTTTGACCCCTGAGAGAGGAATTAAATCCCAAATAGTGGGGTTTAAACCCTAATAGAGGGATTTAGTCCCAAATAGTGGGGTTCAACCCCTAAGAGAGGGATTTAATCCCAAATAGTGATGTTTAACCGTTGGGTTAACCCCAAAGAGTGGGGTTTGACCCCTAAGAGAGAGATTTAATCCCAAAGGCTCCTCGACCTCCCACGGCTGAGGTCCTGCCCCATCCCTCCCGCCGGAGACACGGAGAAGTTTCCCTGCACATCACCAAGCACCGTCTGGGGGTTGAGACAGCAAAGGCAGGAAAAAAACCCAACAAAACCCAGCAAAACAAAACCAAACCCAACATTTCCCTCCGGGAACACAATGAGCGGCAGTGTCGGAGTGAGAGATGTCCCTCGGCCCCCTCAGGCTTTGTTCATTTGGATTTCTTCAATCAGGGAAAATCAAAACATCCCACAGCCACTGAAAGCCCCACACGGGACCCACGGAGCTGGGCAGGGGGACGGGAGGGGTCTGGGTTGGTTTGGAAAGGGTTGGGAAGGAGGAAAATCTCTTTTCTCCCTCCCTCACACATCCTCATCCCACACGGGGTGAGAAACAGGCCCAGAGGGGTTTTGGGGGCACCTCCCGCCCTCAAAGGAGGTGAAGGCAGCGGCAAATCCCATCCCACACTCGGAGCAGGAAAAAGCTCATTTATCCACTGGGATAGAGGCAGGAAAGAGATTTTTTTTCCTTCCAAACCGGTTTTGAAACCTTCTCCCCGGTGAGGCCTGGGACGGAGACGACACCTTCAGTCACTCGAGCGTGGCTGGCAGTGCTGGCAGCTCACCCGGGCAGAAAGCCGGGGGGCTCGGGGGGCACTCAGCCCTGCCCACCACCCCCTGCATCCCAACCCAGCTCATCCCAGCCTCTCCATCCCGATTTTCCACCATTTCCCAGGAAAACCGCATCCTCCCGGAGGGGCTGGGTCCCCGCGGGGATCCCCAGGTCAGGGTGGCACCGTGGGCATCCCGGGGTCAGGGTGACACCGCGGGCATCCCGGGGTCAGGGTGACACCGTGGGCATCCCGGGGTCAGGGTGACACCGCGGGCATCCCAAGGAGCCCGGAGACGCGTGGTGAAGCCGCACATGCAATTAGTAAATTAATTATCCAGCGGTAACGGAGATTTCATAGCTCGGAGCTGTCACATCAACGGTGTTTTGTCAACCCAGATGACGACGGGTGGAATTATTACTGCGGTGCTGGGGCTGGGAAAAAGAGGAGAGAGAGACTGGCAGGGAGAGGGGAGGATAAAAATATAAAGGGAAGAGATAGGGAAGAACAAGATAAGTGGGTTTTGTTGCTAATGGAAGCTGGCACAGGCACAGAATCGCAACAATTATAAGACAACACACTACACTACGAGTGGCTCTGAGTGATCCTCTTAATTAACGACGAGCACAAAAGGAGCCCTTGCCCACCTCCGAAGCCGCCGGCGCTGCTGGAAGAGCAGCCACAGCTCCGTGAGGACGCCCACGGCTCCAGGCCGTGCCCGGCAGCGGCACAGAAAGAGCCGGGGATGCTCGGAGAGGAGGGAACGCGCGGGGCCGAGGGCACGGAGCCGGCGGGGACACGAGCAGGAGGGCACAGAGGTCTCTGTCACCTCCTGCCACCCTCTGCTGCCACAAGCCGGGGCTGGCAGAGCTGGCAGCACCCCTGGGTGCGGGGATGGCAGAGCCCCAGCGCCGGGACACGATTCGCCTTCCCCACCCGCCCCGCTCCCCCTGGGCCGGATTTAAGCTGCGCATCCAGCGCTCTGCAAAAATAACACCCCGCCCTCCCACTTGGGAAATCGATTCCTTCGCTTCCCACCCGGCTCCGGCTTTAAATATCCCCATTTCCATGCAGATTGCGCTGCCTCCCTGCGCCGCCCGCTGCGGGGCCCGTGGGTGGGTGCGCGGCCGTGCTGGGACCCGGCCCTGGCACCCCGAGGAAGGGAGAGAGGAGCGGCAGAAAACCCTGGGCGCTGTCCCGGTGCTCCCTGCCCAGCCGGGAGGGCACAGCGAGGGTGGCACTGCCACCTCCGAGCCGCGGGGCTCAGCCCAAATCCAACCCCGCCGTGCCCAGCCCGAGGAGCAGCAGATGCCGGGGAAGGGGGGATGAGCAGGACGTGGCTGCGCCCTACTTTTCCAGGGCAAAATCTGGAGAGGGAAGCGTGTGTGCGAGCAAACACAGCATCTGCGCCGGCTGGCAGAGCTCACAGCCCCGGCCCGCCGCCCCTCCAGCCCCTCGGGGGGCGAACAGCACCGGGAGAAGGCGGAGAGTGGGGGAGACGGGGTGGGATGAACCCCCGCGGGGGTTTGGGGTGCCCCAGATGAGCGCAGGGATGCGGCGATGCCCACGGGGCCGGGGATGCGGCGCTGGCACCGCGTGTTGGAACTTCAGACGGCAGCCAGAGAAAGGACGGGTTTGAAGAAGCCGCCGCAGGGCTCCCAGAGGGATCTTTGCCAGCTCCTCAAAGTGTTTAATTCCTTCCCCTCGGCAGCCCGGATTCATGGCAGCGCTCCCGAGTTGTCCCCCCCGAGCAGCGTGAGGAGGAACCGAGGGAGCTGTGAAGCTCCAACCCCGCGCCTCGGGGCACCGCCTGGTCCCCCCCAAATTCCCCCCGGGAAGATGTTGAGTGCGAAGCATCCCTGGGCGTGGGATGCCGCTGTTCCCCCCGGAGCCAGCACGGGGAGATCGTGACGGCGCTCGGCCGATTTTGGGTGGAAACCCCCGTATTTAGAGGAGCTTCTGGGAAAAGGGTCGTGGTGCCAAGGAGAGTTCACAAATCCATCCAGCACTCCCCGGTCCCAAATCGCCTCCCCGGGCTGAGGTTGGCGGAAAAATCATCACTGGTGCTGAAAAGGAGGAGGCAACAGGGCGAGCACAAACAGCATTTACATATCCTTAATTCTATTTTAGCACCTCTCGGGCTATTTCTGTCTCGGCAGAGACACAACAGGAGTGCAAGGCCAGAGAAAGGGCAGGGAACGGCTCGGAATGTGGGACAGACGGAGAGAAAAGAAATCCCGGGCGCGGGAATGGCTGAGACCCGTCCCGGCCTCTGGCTGTGCCCGTGTCCGCGCTCTGGCGCTCGGGTGGGCAGGACAGAGGGACACAAACGCCACCAGAACCCCCGTCCCGAGTGCAGAGGGGAGCGAGGGAGGCACCACCCCCGAGAAGCGGCGTTTTCCCTCTCTGGCCAGCCGGGAAAGGCAGCAGGGAAGCTCCAGGAGCAGGGGGGACACTCCGAGGTGGGCGCAGCCCCCCGGAGCCCGAGGGGACGGGCCGGGCCCGGCTCCGCAGCATCCGCGCCCGTTGCCAGGACAACGGGATGTGATGGAGCCACCTCCGCCAGGGCCGGCTCGGGGGTGCTGGGGTGGGGGAACAGCGGGTTTGGGGTGCCGGGGAAGCCCCCCCAGGCTGAGCCCCTCGGAGAAGCCCCCGGGAGCCGCAGGCAGCCAGCGGGCAGGGCCAGGGGCTCAGCGGGGAGAGCGGGATGGAGCCCCCCGGGACAAGCTTGGCTCGCTGTGGAGCAACCCAGGCACAGCCGCCGGGCCCAGCTGCCCCAGCCCGGTGCCCCCGGGGGTGCCCGGTGCCCCCCGGCATTCCAAGAGTCCGGGCAGAGGGGCTGGGAAGGCCCGGAGGCTCCGGAGCAGCCATAAAGGTGCAGCTTCGTTTCTTTGCTGTCGGTACCATGGCAACCTTTCCCTCTTGGCTTAATTACAGAGCCGGCAGTGCCTCCGCGGGGGGGTCGGGAGTCTGATCCCTCCCTCCCTGCTCCTTCCCTGCTCCTTCCCTGCTCCTTCCCTCTCTGCTCCTTCCCTGCTCCCTCCTTCCCTGCTCCTTCCCTCCCTGCTCCTTCCCTGCTCTTTCCCTGCTCCCCAGGCCCAGCTCTGAAGGGCGGGAAGTGGAACCCACAGCTCCCGTGGGAGGAGAATCCTTGTCCAGCCCCAAAGGAGCATCCCTGGAATGCCGTGCTGGGGAGGTGGGAGTCATCTGGATGCCAGGGCAGAGCCAGCGGGGCTGTTCCCACCATGGGAAAGGCTTTTTCCTCTTCCTCGTGCTTCATTCCTGCCCTGCCTTCTGCTCCAAGCCCTCCACGGGCACTGGGGGTGTCCCAGCCCNCCTCCATCCATCCATCTCTCCATCCATCCATCCATCCATTCATCCCTCCATCCATCCATTCATCCATCCACCCCTCCATCCCTCCATCCATCCATCTCTCCATCCATCCCTCCATCCATTCATCCCTCCATCCCTCCATCCATCCATCTCTCCATCCATCCATCCATCCATTCATCCCTCCATCCATCCATTCATCCATCCACCCCTCCATCCCTCCATCCATCCATCTCTCCATCCATCCCTCCATCCATTCATCCCTCCATCCCTCCATCCATCCATCTCTCCATCCATCCATCCATCCATTCATCCCTCCATCCATCCATTCATCCATCCACCCCTCCATCCCTCCATCCATCCATCTCTCCATCCATCCCTCCATCCATTCATCCCTCCATCCCTCCATCCATCCATCTCTCCATCCATCCATCCATCCATTCATCCCTCCATCCATCCATTCATCCATCCACCCCTCCATCCCTCCATCCATCCATCTCTCCATCCATCCCTCCATCCATTCATCCCTCCATCCCTCCATCCATCCATCTCTCCATCCATCCATCCATCCATTCATCCCTCCATCCATCCATTCATCCATCCATCCCTCCATCCCTCCATCCCTCCATCCATCCATCCATCCATTCATCCCTCCATCCATCCATCCATCCATCCATCCCTCCATCCCAGCCGGGAATCAAAGCAATCCCAGACACCCCAGGCTGCCCCTGGAACCGTTCCTGGCTCGATATTTCCTCCTGCCCTGCGGAGAAAACCAGTTTGGGGTTGGCTTCTCCATGGAAAAGTCCGTCCCAGCAGGCAAGAGGACCAAGTGAATCCCAGCAAATCCTTGGGAATCAGGGGCAGGAACGCGACACCATCCCCAAGGCGATCCCATGGGAAGCTCCCTCCCCAGGGCAGGGCTCTGGCTGCGAATCTCTTTGTTATTAATTACAAACAATTATCCTGCCATGGCAGCCGCTCCCCACCCCCTGTCTGGCTGCCCGGCCCGCCCTGCCCGGTGCGGATTTCACGGCCTGAGCGATCCCAGAAAAATCCCAGCCCTCAGGGAGCTCCCGGCCCAGCTCCCTCTCCAGGGGGAGATTTTGGAGCCCGCGGGGACATCCAGGATTGGTGGGAGGCAGAGCAGCCCTGGAGGAATGCAATTTATTGCAATTAAATAAAAGAGAGAGGAGAAAGGAGGTGTAAAGGAGCCCTCTGGAGCTGCGGAGAGCGTGAGAAATAAAAGGAAGGGAAAATATAAAAACCCAACCCAAGCCAGCAGCAGTGCTGGGCTTCAAAGGTCACCTCTGGGCATGAATTTTAATTTCACATAGGAGTTTTGTTCATTTGTTAATTATTTTCAGATGAAAAGGGAGATATTCCTGCAGAGGGTGAGGAAAGGGCTACGGCAACATTTGAATTTCAAAGGCGAGCTGTTTGCAAGGAAAACACAAGGGGAGAGAGGAGAGGGAGAACTTCGGGAGGAGAGAGGGGCTGGAGAGCTCCCCCACTGCCACGGCCTTGTTGGGGACACGCCGAGGGCACGGGGACCCCATAAAAATCCCGGTTTTTGCACCCCCATCCCTCTCCCCGGGGAGCACCGTGCACACCATGGGAGCACATTCTGGACGAGCATCCTGCGCTTCCCCCTCCCTTCCCAAGGAATGGGGACACCCGGGATGAGTCCTGACCTCGGAATGGGGTTGGGAATCTCAGGGGTGCTCCCAAAATCCGCTCCCAAGAGGGAATTTTTACCAAGTTCCCAACCCCAGGAGAAGAGCAGCTGGAAGAGCCAGGCAGGAGAGGGCGCGGAGCAGGGAATAAACCAGGGAGCGCTTTCCTCCTCCTTTTCATTTTTAGGGCAGCCGATCACTTTTTCTGGAGCCGGAGGCCGCGGGGAGGAGCCGAGGGAGCTCAAACCCCCGCGAGGGCAGCGGCCGGAATTCCCAGCATTTCCCAGCATCCTGCATCCCAAAAATTCCGCTCCCCCCGGGCTGGAGCAGAGCCCCAGGCATTCCTGGGAACCTGCGCGGATGGAAGATAAGGGGGCTCACAAACTCCTCCACCACCAAATCCTTCCTGGCCCGCCTGGAATTTGTCTCTCCCGATTTTCCTTTGGCAGCAGAGCCGTGGATTCCCGGGAAATCTTCCCCCGGGAAAGGTTCTGAGCGCTGTGGGAGCCCCGGGACACAAACGGTGACACCACAGAGGAGAGAAATGGGGTTATTTTACCATAGATAAATCCCTCACCAGAAAAACGCATTTATCCCAAAACGAGGGGTGGGAGGGAGGAATCCCAGGGGCCAGAGGGACCCTGCAACCCGGGGAAATCCTTCAGCAACCCCCCAAATATTCCCCACTGTCCCCGTGCCTCAGTTTTCCCGCTCGGCTGGGCAGGAGGGGCTGGGAAGGATCTCGGAAAGAGGAGGATTAGCCCAAGGATTCATCACGATTTCTTCAGCGCCGGGGGGGATTTCACTCTCAGCTCCTCAGCGCTGCCAAATCCAGGGAAAAGCCCAATTTCCGCAGTTCCGAGCCCGCCCTGAGCTCCTAAACCCGAGCGATTCCAGGCCTGATGAGGAATTAAACCTCAGTTGCCTTGGGGGAGAGGACAGGGGTGCAGGGCTGGGGGCTGGGGGCGATCCCAAAGCCCTGCACCTCCCCAAATTCATCCCTCCCTGGGATTCCAGTGGGATAGAAAGGCAGGGAAGGGATTTGATGATCCCAACCCCCCCAAGGAGCAGCACAGGACACCCCGATCCCGGCGTTATCCCTGTGGGATGGAGCCGTTCATCCCCTCCGAGGGGAATCCCAGCTCCCCATCCCAGGGGAATTGTGTCCCGCTCCAAGAATTCCTCCTTTTCCCATTCCCTGTGGGGCCTGGCTAATGAGGCAGTGACAAAAATTAAGGGGTGAGTTCTTAATGAAGAGAAGCAGCTCTGCTCCCCTCCCAGCAGCACGCGGAGATTCCTGGCTGAATTCCTGGTGGAATTCCAGTTCCAACCCAGATTCCTGATGGAATTTCAATTCCAACCTGGGTTCCTGCTGGAATTCCAATTCCAACCTGGATTCCTGCTGGAATTCCAATTCCAACCCAGATTCCTGGTGGAATTCCAACCCGGATTCCTGNAAATTAAGGGGTGAGTTCTTAATGAAGAGAAGCAGCTCTGCTCCCCTCCCAGCAGCACGCGGAGATTCCTGGCTGAATTCCTGGTGGAATTCCAGTTCCAACCCAGATTCCTGATGGAATTTCAATTCCAACCTGGGTTCCTGCTGGAATTCCAATTCCAACCCGGATTCCTGGTGAAATTCCAATTCCGACCTGAATTCCTGCTGGAATTCCAATTCCGACCCGGATTCCTGCTGGAATTCCAGTTCCAACCCGGATTCCTGCTGGAATTCCAATTCCAACCCGAATTCCTGCTGGAATTCCAACCCGGATTCCTGCTGGAATTCCAATTCCAACCTGGATTCCTGCTGGAATTCCAATTCTGACCCAGATTCCTGATGGAATTCTAATTCCAACCTGGATTCCTGGTGGAATTCCAATTCTGACCTGGATTCCTGGTGGAATTCCAATTCCAACCCAGATTCCTGGTGGCACCACAGCCCCGAGGTGGAGCCACCCCCTGTGCCCACCCCCGGCACCTGCTCCTGCCTCAAAACGCTCCGTATTTTCTGTGGCTGCAAGAAAACACCAAGTGGAGTTTGCAAAGATTGGGCACATTTAGATGCAAATCGCGTTATTTCTGTCGTGGAAAAAAAAATTTAAAAAAGCGTCATTAATACATTTTCTGCAATTTGGAGAAATCAGTGGCAATTATTTTTTTTCGAAACGAACCATTAGGCAAGCTTCATTTGAAGGGAGGGGGGAAAAATATCAAGGAAATCATTCTGTGGCTGACACGTTTCCTCCCAGGTCTTCGAGCTGCCTGCTCATCCCAGGAATAATTACCGAGGGAAGGAGCTGAAAAGCACTTCCAGGAGGCGGATGTGTACAAAGCCAAGTGGTTTTCCTTCCCTGTTTCCCGAAGGATTGATCCAACACGTGCGTGCTCAGATCAACAGGATGGAATTTGGGGGTTCTTCACAATTTTGGGATTGGAAAAGA
Source organism: Climacteris rufus (assembly GCA_013398175.1). Taxonomy (NCBI): domain Eukaryota; kingdom Metazoa; phylum Chordata; class Aves; order Passeriformes; family Climacteridae; genus Climacteris; species Climacteris rufus. The sequence goes on along the minus strand of VZRZ01007168.1, from coordinate 33,134 downwards.
CCTTAAAACCCTAAAATCCATCCAGTTCCAGGTGCAGGGGCACTTTCCACCATCCCAGGATGGTCCCAACCCGGCCTCAGGCACCTCCAGGGATGCGACATCCAGGATTTTTGCTGGATATTGAGGATCCAAAAGCTTCTCCAGCTCTTGGTGATGCTCGTGTGCGGGTGCTGAGGAGTTTGGGGAGGGATTTGAAGCCTCGGAAATGAGGAAAAGCCCGGGCAGGGGGGCTCGGGTATCCCCTGCCTCTGGAATCTGCAGGGCCCCGCTGGAATTGAGCAGCCGGTGTGATCTCCTGCCTGCTTTGCTGCTAAATGAAAGGGAAGGGAAGAGAGGCAAGAACATCTGTGGCGAGATTAAAGGGAAAAGGGACAAAAAAAAAAAAAAAAAAAAAAAAAAAAAAGATACTA
>VZRZ01007168.1:4518-16556 GCA_013398175.1 Climacteris rufus | reverse complement strand
CCATCCCATCCCATCCCATCCCATCCCATCCCATCCCATCCCATCCCATCCCATCCCCACCATTCCCTGAATTCTGGACCTTTTCCCAAGTTGCAGCCCCTGGAATTCCCTGTTTCCACCCCAGCCCCACAGCCACCCCCACCCTGGAATGCTGGAGCATCCCCTGGAATTTTCTAAACCCCATTAAGGCCCAGGCTCCATCCCAGCCCCAAGGGAGCCACAGGCAGAACTTCCCACCCTTTTTCCCTGGAATAATTTGGCATTTTGAGCACCAGAAGCCACGGAGGCCTTTTAAAAACAGGAAGTAATTCCTAAATCCAAACATTTCAGAGCACAATTGCCTTTTTCCCCCCCAAACTGTCCAACCTCATAAATAAACATTTCCCCATTTTCTCTTCCTACAAATCTATTATTGTTTTTGCCAGCACCGGGAGGCTGCGGTTGGCATCAGGAGGGCCTAATTTATCATTAAAACGTAATTTATAACGTGGAGAGCGGAGCATAATGAAGCCAGGATGGGGTGATGGATGGCTGGGAAGCGTGTGTTTAAAGGGAATCGTGTTTACATCCTTGTAGGTCTGCACGGGAAGGGGAAGGGGAGGGTTTCAAAATAATTTACCTGCAGGCTGGGAGTTGTGGTGTGATCCCTCCCCCTGGGAGAGCACCTGGAGGAGCAGAGCCTTGGGAATTTGTAGGGGATTTATGGGGTGTTTGTAGGATGTGACCTTGTTGGAGAAAGGGGAGCATCCAGGGGAGGGTGAGGACCCAGGGAATGTGAGAATTCAGGGAAAGGAGAACATCCAAGGAGGGATAAGAATTCAGAAAAAGGGGAAAATCCAGGGAAGGAAGAGCATCCAGGGAAGGATGAGAATCCAGGGAATGTGAGAATCCAGGGAATGGGAAAATCCAGAGAAGGGAGAGGACCCAGGGAAGGATGAGAATCCAGGGAATGTGGGAATCCAGGGAAGGGAGAGCATCCAAGAAGGATGAGAACCCAGGGAATGTGAGAATCCAAGGAAAGGAGAGGACCCAGGGAAGGGAGAGAATCCAGGGAAGGTCAACTCCCAGGAAAAGGGAAGGGGCCGGGGAAGGGAGAGCATCTACGAAAGAGGGAGTATCCAGGGAAGGTCAACACCCAGAAAAGGGTGAGTACACAGGGAAGGAAGAACATCCAGGGAAGGGAGAACACCCAGGGAAGTTGAGCACCCAGAGAAGGTTGAGCTCCCAGGGAAGGATGAATATCCAGGGAAGGATGAGCTCCCAGGGAAGGATGAATACCCAGGGAAGGATGAATACCCAGGGAAGGATGAGCTCCCAGGGAAGGATGAATATCCAGGGAAGGATGAGCTCCCAGGACAGGTGAGCTCCCAGGGAAGGATGAGCTCCCAAGGAAGGATGAATATCCAGGGAAGTTGAGCTCCCAAGGAAGGATGAATATCCAGGGAAGTTGAGCTCCCAGGGAAGGATGAGCTCCCAGGACAGGTGAGCTCCCAGCCTGCCTGACTGCGTTGGTTTCCACGGCAAAGCCACCACCATCTCCAGGGGGTCTGGAGCTTCCAGGAGCTCCCAGGGCCCTCTGCCCATTGCAGCCCAGGCGGGCACGGCCCCGTCCCCGGAGCAGGAGGGAGCACCCCAAGCCCGAGCTGGCCCCGGATGGCAGCCGGAACACGGGAGCAGCCGCCACAACCGGGGCTCTGCCCTCCCGGGACAGAGCTCAGGGGAGGGGACAGGCCCCAGAGTGATTTATCTGCAGCGTGGACAGCAGGAAAATTGTCCTTTGTAAAGCACGGGATGCTGGCCCTGCTCCTGCTCCTTGCACCCTCTGCCCTCTCTTCCCTAAATATTAAATAAAAATGGGAGCAGGATGTGCCAGGTGAGTCCCTCCAACTCCCCTTCCCTAAATATGAAATAAACACCAGGAATGAGTGAGCAGGACATGCCAGGTGATTCCCTCTCCTCTCTTCCCTAAATATTAAGATAACACCAGGAATTTTGGAGCAGGACGTGCCAGGTGATTCCCTCTGCCCTCTCTTCCCTAAATATTAAGATAACACCAGGAATTTTGGAGCAAGATGTGCCAGGTGATTCCCTCTGCCCTCTCTTCCCTAAATATTAAAAATGGGAGCAGGACGTGCCCATCCCAGCTGTGTCTCTACCAGCAGGCCAGGAAGATGCTCCAACTGCAAGAAATTTGGGAATTCTGTCCAGAAATCTCCCCTGGGCCAGGCTCCCCAGGCCCCAAGGGTGGCATTTTTGGGATTGGCCGTGCCAAGGCTTGGACTCGAGGATCCCTGTGGCTCCCTTCCAGCTGGGAACATCTCCCCGGATATTCCAGGAAAAGATTCCCGGCAGGGAGGCATCCTCGGGATGCAATTCCAGGCGCTGCTGCTCTCCCCATCCGAGGGCTGGAAATGCCGCCGGGCGCAGCTGATCCCGCGGAGCTCCTGGCTTCATTCCTGAGCCGCCGGCAGCCGAATCCGGCCCATTGTTTTCAATCCGTCTGCTTCCAAATTGCTCCTAAATAACACAGTTTATCTCTGGCTGATTGAGCCGAAGAATTTTGCAATTACAGACAAACAAGGACATTCAGCATCCCGTGTTATTTGCATTTTTAAGGACCGAGGATTTTTTTATTTATATTTTTTTTTCCCCCCTCCCAGCGGGATTTTATCTAATGATGTTTTGGGTTGGGGCTGAGCCATTTCAAACCTTCTCCGTGTGGGTTTGGGCACCTGAGTGGCTCCTTTGCCTCGGACCCCAAAACCACCTGAGCCTGTGCTCGCCCTCCAGCCCATCCCAGGCATCCTCCTGCAGCCGGGGAAGCAAATTTAGCCCCAAATTCTGCTTTTTTTATATATTTTCCCCCCTTTTTCCAGCTGCAGGGAAGGCAACTGCATCCACGAGGAAACAGGGAGCATCTTTGGGGCCGGCACTGGTGTTACTGGTTCACCCTGTGGTCAAACTGGTCCCGGTCTCCCTCTCAGCGCCCACGTTCTGCCTTTTATTCCCATTTTTTTTCCACAACCGCCTGCTCCATTAGGCCGGGTTGGCTCCTCCAGGCCCCTTTTTCTGCTCCAATTCCCTCTGCCCTCGGCGCATCCCCCCCTCCTCATTGATCACCTCGGCCAAACTTCGGGGGAGCGAGGAAGAGGAGCGGGAGAGGTGGGAGAGGAGCGGGAGAGCTTTAATTACTCCCTGCCAGCGCTGCCGGGGTCCCAGAGCTGTATAAATGATTAATTACAGCCCGCCGCTAATGCATTGAGTGCTCTGCCCTGCGAAATACCTGCTCGGGGAGTGAGGAGAGAGCTGCCGGGCATGGGGGGCCGGGCAGTGCCGCAATTCCAGGTTTTTGGGGCTTCAAGGAGCTCTCCCATCCCGCCCGGATCCCACGGGAAGCGGCCGCACACGAGGAATCTGCAGCAGGCACGCGATGCTCGGACCACCAGGCCTTTTCTTCCGGCCTCTCCTCAGCTTTTAGGCCATCCCTGGAAAAGGCAGCTCGGGGAAAAGGAGATGAATTCCCGGATTTTTTGGGTAGAAAGGAGAAGGGCCTGCCCAGAGAGGGTCAGGAGAGCACAGGGAAGGGACACCCGAACATTCCCACCCCCCTTCCCACCGGGAACTTGTCCCAGAGCTGTCACACCCTCTGTCCCCAAAGCGCCACCAGCTCCCGGTGCCTCGCAGGCCGCTCCAGCAAAGCCGTAGCTCCTCTTTTATTGTCTTTAGTTTCATTTTATTTCCATTTTCTGGCGTTTTCTACATCGCCAAGCGCAATTAATTCCCACTTGGGAGGCAGCAGAGACGGAGCACCCCGCAGAAGGGACGAGGGGCTCGGTGTCACCTCCTCCTCAAGCTCCAGGACCAGGGGAATTTTGGGCCCCACAGCATCACTCCCTCCCCCAGAGCCGGGAGGAGCTCCAGCACCTCCAAAGCCTCCTGCAGATCCCAGCTCTCCGCGCTCCTGGAAGTTCACAATCCCTCGGATTCGCGTTGTTATGGAAGAAGGACCTAATTAAAAAGGGAAATGAGTATGACATCGTAAAATCGTTCAATTAAGTTGATCTCATTACAGTGAACATCGGAGGGGGAACTTCGGGCTTTTTGTGTTTTACTCAAAGTTTGGAGCTGCGGCGTTGGAGCGGCGTTGGATCCTCGGGAAAGGGCGAGGGATGGGAAAAGGGGGGGGAAAATGGGATTTAATTAAACACCTGCCTATGAACGCTGATGACATTTCGGAGCAGGGACAGCGGCGCTGGTGACAATGATCGCGTCCCCCCTTCCCCCGGTGCCACCGATGTCCCCACACCTGGCAGCTGCGGGAACAAAGCCGCCGAGATGTTTGCATCCAATTAACCGTAATTTATTTCATGCTCATCAGCGCTTCCCCGCCGGGGGATTGGCGGGTCGGCCGGGAATGGGAGATCTCCGCTGGGAGATCCCAGCGGGATCCTTTTCCCTTCCCAAACTCCCCCGGTTTTCCATCCCCGGAGGGATGCGGGAGTCTCTTCCCGTCAAGTTTTATTGGGGTGAATCCTCGTAAATTCACACCCCATCAGCCGGGCTGCTCCTGCCATTTCGGTTTTATATCCTGAGCTTCTCAGGGAATAAAACTGAGCTGGGTTTTTTTCCCTTCAACGCCTCAGAGCATGAGAGTTGTCCATCTCCATCTCCTGGAGCGAACGCAGGGGATGGAGAGCGGAAGCCTGGCCTGGAGGAGCCGGGGATGAATTTTTTTTCCTGGGGATCAATAAAAAAATAACGCCTTGAGGCGACATTCAGGTGCCTTTTCCTCCTTCTCCCCTCGCTCCGCACATCCCAGGAGGGTAAACAGATGTTGTTTTCCTCGTGGAGGTTCTGATTTATGGCCGGACCCACAGCAGGAGGGAAAACGAGCGGGAGAAGGTCAGGAAGAGGAAGAGGAGGCAGGAACGGGGCTGTGTCCAAGGAATCGCCAGGACTCATTCCCAGTCCCAGGAAATTGGGGTGAAACAGCTCCCCCACCTCGGGCTGGTGCCGGGGGCCTGGCTGAGCCCTGGTGCAGCTTCCAGCCCCAAATCCTGCCAGGATCGGCCAGGGAGGAGCCAGAAGGGGTCAGGGAAAGTTCTGGGGGTGTTGGGCAACTCTGGCTTCTCCCTGGCTGATCCTGGCAGGATTTGGGCCTGGAAGGGGATCCCAGATGTCTGAATGAGCCCTAAATACTGTCAGGATCGGCCAGGGAGGAGCCAGAGATGCCCAACACCCCCAGAACTTTCCCCGACCCCCTCTGGCTTCTGTCTGGCTGTTCCTGGCAGGATTTTGGACTGGAAGCTCATCCTGGAGGTCTGAATGAGCCCCAAATCCTGTCAGGATCAGCCAGGGAGATTCCAAAGATGCCCAGCACCTCCAGAACTTCCCCCGAGCCCCTCTGTCTTCTCCCTGGCTGTTCCTGGCAGGATTTGGGGCTCATTCAGACCCCCAGGATCCCCTTCCAGCCCCAAATCCTGCCAGGATCGGCCAAGGAGAAGCCAGAGGGGGACAGGGGAGGTTCTGGGGGTGTTGGGCACCGCCGACTCTCCCTCGCACCCCCGGGGGGATTCCAGGGCGTGTCTGATCCCCGGCCTGCGGAGGAGATTCCTTTGATGCAGGAGAGGCTCCAGAGGAGCTAAGGCAGAAAATGGCATTAAAGAAGCCGAAAATCTCCTCTGCCTGCGCTGCTCGGGGCTGTGCAGGGCTCCCCAAGATCCTCCCCTCACCCCCGGCGCCTTCGGGAGAGCCTTTTTGTCCCCAGGCTCCCGGTGAACGGGATTCCCAAAGGATGGGGTGTCCCGCACCCCATCACCCCGGCCAGGCTCGGGGGGTGCCCAGATGTTCAGCACAAAGCGCCCCAACCACACACGGACCCCCCAAAACCCCCTCGCCCCCTTCCCCAGCCGCCTCCTCCTTTCATCTTTCCCTCGGCTGAACTCGCCTTCCTCATAATCAAGGCCTGCTATTAATGAGGCACCAAATTAGCCCTGATTAAAGGAACCTTTTCCCGCGGCGGCGGGCGGAGGGGGGATCGGGCGGGTGAGGAGCCCCCGCCCCGGGCACCCACGGAGGGGGGCAGAGGCCCTTCTTGGGCTCGGGGTTATTTAGGGACTGATGGCTCCGCTCGCTGAATCCTCACATCTTCCCGGCGAGCTTTAATTAAGGGATCAACGAGAGCATCCCAAAGCCCGGGGATATCGGGGTCACGGAGCTGTTTGCGTCCCCTCTGCCCCCGGCTCGGAGGGAACAGGAGGGCGTCACCACCCGGCCCTTTAGGGAAACCAGCCTTTCTTTCCAAAGGAAAAAAAAAAAAATAGAGCTTTTGGTGTGTTTTTCAAAGTTTTAAGTAAGTAAATGGCGCGGCTAATGAATGGGAAATGGCAGCAAAAAGGCAAACACGGCGGATCAAAGGCGCTGTGATGTGGATGTCAGCGCGGAGCGGGCGGTGATCGCTGCCAGGATGGTGCTGCGGGGGCTGGAGAGGCAGCCCGAGGATTCCAGAGGGAAAAGGGGGCGATGCAGGGGGGTCACAGCGCGGTCCTGCCCCCCAAAACCCAGCGGGAGCCTCGGAGGGGCAACCCTGGGGCAGCAGGAGTTGGGCAGGGAAAAGGTTTGGGAGAGGAGTGGGGGATGCTGGACTGGCACGGCTCATCCCGGAGCCTGGAAAGGCTCATCCCGGAGCCTGGCACGGCTCATCCTGGAGCCTGGAACGGCTCATCCTGGAATTCCAGGCCCCTTGGAGCAGAGGGAGGCTGGGGAAGTGAAGGCAGCCCTGGATTTGGGGTTTGCTCTTCATCCCAGCTCCAGCATCCCCGCCCTCAACGGGGATATCGGGAAGATGCTCGCGGGAATGAGGGGGATAAAAGCTTCTCCAGAGGGGCTCTGCAGGTCCTGGAAGGGAGGACAGAACCTCTCCCGGAGCCTTTTCCATCCCCTCCCAGCACACGGTGGAGACTCAGCTTTGCCTGGGGGCGAGGAGAGGCGCAGGGAATTCGGGGATTGGGGGAATTCGGGAATTGGGGGATGTGAGGATTTCAGGGATGCGAGGGAAGGACGGCACCGCGTGGGGAAAGCGGCAGAAAAAGCGGATTTTGGGGTTTTTTTTTTTGCTCCGAAATTCCTGCCGGTTCTTTGTGCTGCTTTTAAGCGGCTCTCGCTGCAGCCCGCGGGCCTCGGCGGATGGAGGGAGATTATCCCTGCCCTAGCTGAGCGATTCCAGGGGGATTAGTGATTCCAGGCAGGGAAAAGCGCCGCTCCGAGCTCCCGGGAAAGGCCCTCGGGGATGGAGGGAGGAGGTGCTGGGAGATGCTGGAGCTGCCACCCCCGGGAGCTCCAGGGCAGCTCCAGGGAGAGCAGATATTGGGGAAAAAAGGGATTTTTGTCACTCCCGCAGTGCCACAAGCACATGAAAGATCCCCCAAAATATTCCCAGCGCTCTCTGCGTCCCATAAAATCCCTCTCCAGGCTCCTTTCCACGAGGAATTTTCTATCCCTGCTTCTCTCCCCTGTCCCCGAGGATTTCGGGGGCCGCAGCCCGAACCCCTCAAACCCCCGAGCTGCCGCACTCTGCTCCCTCCAGCCCTGCCCTGTGCCCCATTCCCAACCCAAATCCCGCTTTTCCAGCGCCCTTCCCTTCATCCCTACGGGACACGGGCCGCTGCATCATTCCCGGGAATGCGGCAACGCCCCGAGCCCTCAGGGTGCTGCAATCCATGGATCCACCCTCCAATCGATCCCAAATTCCCTTTTTTTCCCTCCCAAACAACCCCGGGGCGGGAAGAGGGATGGATGGAGAGCAGGAAAACGCTGAGGGCTCCAAAACCCCTCCAGCCCCTCCTCTGCCGAGGGCTCCAGGGCCTGGGGAAGGACTTAAAATAATCCAGGGAGAAAAATGCGAGGCGCGGCCCCGCAGGACGGAGTGTGCTGTCTGGGGGAGAACTAATAGTTATTATCTGCATTAAGCACCACGGCTGTCAGCGAGGAATTAATTTCCAAGCAGCCAGAGATGAAAGTCGCCCATTTTTCAGGGGAAATCTGCTCGGCGCAGAGCGGCTCGAGAGGGAAAAAAAAAAAAATAATAAGAATTTCAACGTGATTAAAAATTATCCCCCGTTTTATTAAAACTAATTCTAATTTATCTCTTCCCCCGCCGGGTGGCTGGAAGGAATCCCGGGGATGGGAGGAGGGGAGGAGCGCGGGATCCGCGGTCGGGGCATTCCCGAGGAGGCTCCGGATTTTGGGATCGCTTCCCCAAATCCAAAATTTCATGTTTCCCTGCCGAGGCCCTGATTCCTTTTCCAACACCACAGAGCCAAAGCTCCGAGCCCTCCTTGCAGGCAGCAGGGCCGCGATGGGGAAATTATTAAAAAGAGGGGGGAAATATTAAAAATATTCCAATCTGGAAGCCAGCGAGGGGTCTGGGAAAAGAAGGGAAAGAGAAGGAGAAGGAAAGGAGAAGGAAAGGAGAAGGGAAAAGAGGGGAAAAGAGGGGGAAAGAAGGGAAAAGAAGGGAAAAGAAGGGAAAAGAAGGGAAAAGAAGGGAAAAGAAGGGAAAAGAAGGGAAAAGAAGGGAAAAGAAGGGAAAAGAAGGGAAAAGAAGGGAAAAGAAGGGAAAAGAAGGGAAAAGAAGGGAAAAGAAGGGAAAAGAAGGGAAAAGAAGGGAAAAGAAGGGAAAAGAAGGGAAAAGAAGGGAAAAGAAGGGAAAAGAAGGGAAAAGAAGGGAAAAGAAGGGAAAAGAAGGGAAAAGAAGGGAAAAGAAGGGAAAAGAAGGGAAAAGAAGGGAAAAGAAGGGAAAAGAAGGGAAAAGAAGGGAAAAGAAGGGAAAAGAAGGGAAAAGAAGGGAAAAGAAGGGAAAAGAAGGGAAAAGAAGGGAAAAGAAGGGAAAAGAAGGGAAAAGAAGGGAAAAGAAGGGAAAAGANGGCCCAAAACCGCCCCTCACAAAAATGTTGAAAAAAAAAAAAAAAAAAAAAAATCAATTAGCCGCTAATGACATGACGGCGTTCTGGAGACAGAAAAGCTTTCCCGGGGCTGTAAGTGGTGCTGAGACGCTGGAATTCCGATTCCAGCCGTGAAATATGGGAGATTGCTCCCGCTTTATCGGCGGCCGCCAATGTTACTCATCTCATTAAGTTTATTAATAAGCTGATCCCCCCCTCCCCGCCCAGCCTGGAGCATCCAAGGTTTATTTTAACCACCATCCCCCAGGTATATTCAATTTTCTCCTGGCGAATCGGGGGGGTTCGGGGATCTGTCAGATCAAAACGTGCTCCGAAATGAATTTTTTTTTTTGGTTTTCTAAAAATATATCTAATGAAAAAAAAAAAAAAGTCAAGGCTTGGAAGCGACCGTTTGGCTTTGAGCTTTCAGGGTTGGATTTTATTCTCCTTTCATTGCTCTGCCAGCAGCAAGTCCCCGTCCTGCCGGTGCCCTTCTAATAATATTCCATTGTAACAGTTAAAATATTTCGCTTTTCTGTTTAAAGCCTGCGAGGAGAAGCTTCTCCTGCATATTCAGAGATAGCGGCTCTCCCTTTTGCACTGTGATATAACCGGTCTCGAAATCATAAAAAAAAATATAAAATAAAATATGAAATACAACAACAAAAACCCCCGCGGTTCAAAAGAACTCCTGGAAAATCCAAGCCCTGCTCAGCTCGGCGTCCCTGGGATTTCTCAAATCTCCTCTCCCAGAATGGGTTTAGCCCAGGTTTGCACCCCCCCTAAAAAAAAAAAAAAATCCATTTTTTGAGGTGTTGGGCTCCAGGGAGCGCTTCCCAGATCCCTTAAAACCTCAGCGCTGCCCCCAAAATGACGGAGTTGCCTGCAAATGACCAAAAAAATGAGTGAAACTCTCCGAATTCAGGGTTCCAACAGTTGCCCTCCCCAGCTCCACGCCTCAGTTTCCCTCGTGGTGCAGCCACTGGGATGGGCCGGGATGTGCAGCGCTCCAGAGCCCCTGGAATGGGGCAAAAGGCCGGGAAATTGGGGCCTGCTGCAAACACGAGCCTCCCCCTCCTCCTCCTCCTCCTCCTCCTCTTCCTCCTGCCTCTCTTTTAAGGTTAATGCCGAAAAATAAACTCATTTTTTTCCCCATTTTATGCGATTTTTCCAGGGATTGTCGCTCCATCACCCCCAGGGAGAAAATCCCAGCCCAGCCCCGGATCCCACCACTCTCTGGCATTGCCCAAGCAGCTCCAGGCGCTCATTTTTCCATGGAAAACATCCCGAGGGAAGGAAAGGAAGCAGCTCCAGGCACTGCGGGTTTTGTTCCCTGGGAGTCGCCCACAGCAAAGGTCGTTCCCGCCACGGCTCCGGCGTTTATTGAGCGAGCTCTGAAACAGCAAAATAATGTAATAGCTTAATAAATCCGATCGATAGAGGCAGGGAGGGAGCGGCGCCGAGGAGCTGGAGCTGCTGGAGCCACCCCCGAGTGGGGCTGGGGGGTTTTTCCAGCTGGGAATGGGCACGGACAGCCCGGAGAGAGGGGTGGGAAGGGCTGGGATTCACCCCAAGCCCCGCAGGTCTGTGGGCGAGCACAGAGAATATCCCAGGAATGCCCAGAAAGGTGGGAAAAGCCGTGGGATCCTACTGGATCCAGGGCTGGGATCCCGGCATGGGAGGGGTTTGGAGCTGCTGGAGCAGGGAGGGATCAAGGGGAGCAGAGGGATGGAAAAAAGGGATGGAAGAAAGGGATGGAAGAGAGGGATGGAAGAGAGGGATGGAAAAAGGGGATGGAGGAAAGGGANTGCTGGGATTGTCCAGCTGGAGAGGAGAAGCTTCCAAGTGACCCAATCGTGGCCTTCCAGGACCTGCAAGAGATGGAGAGAGAGGCTTTGGACAAGGGCANAAGGGATGGAGGAAAGGGATGGAGGAAAGGGATGGAGGAAAGGGATGGAGGAAAGGGATGGAGCAGAGGGATGGAAGAAAGGGATGGAGCAGAGGGATGGAGCAGAGGGATGGAGCAGCTTTGCTGGGGGAACGTGGGAGTGCTGGGATTGTCCAGCTGGAGAGGAGAAGCTTCCAAGTGACCCAATCGTGGCCTTCCAGGACCTGCAAGAGATGGAGAGAGAGGCTTTGGACAAGGGCAGGAGGGACAGGACACAGGGAGTGGCCAGAGGGCAGGGTTGGGTGGGATGTGGGGAAGGAATCGCTCCCTGGGAGGGCGGGGAGCGGCTGGGATGGAATTCCCAGAGAATCTGTGGCTGCTCCATCCCTGGGAGTGCCCGAGGCCGGGCCGGAGCACCCGGGACAGCGGGAGGTGTCCCTGCTCTGTGTCCCTTCCCACCCAAACCAGCCCCTTCCCCATTGTTCCCTTCATTTTTCCTGGTTGTTAATTGCTAATTGCTAATTGCTCCCTCCTCCGTCCCCCCTCTCCCGCTGCAGGTACCGCTCCATTATTAACTTTTCCCAGGAAGCGTTGAGGAGCCCCGAGTTTGTTTTCCTCGTTACCGATGGGGTTTAATTGGCCAGGACGGCGGGGCCGCTCCGCAGGAATCCGAGGCGAGCAGGATTTCCCATTCCCCGGCTCCCTCAAGCCGCTGCCAAATATTCCCGATAAATCAACACGGTGGCACCAATGGAGCCCAGCGTGATCTCACAGCCCCAGCGCCGGCTCTGGCGAGCCGGGATGAGCCCGAACTCCCTCCTGGAAAAGCCGGGAAGGGGATTTGTCGGGAGCATCCCCGGGGCAGAGCGGGCGCGATCCAGAGGCGGCCTTCTCCATCGCCCTCCGCACATCCCGGGCCTGGATCCCCCGTGGGCTGGGTGGGATCTCCCCCATGGGTGGGATCGCCCCCGCTGCGCTCAGAACCCCCCAAATCCCGGCCCCCAATCCCAATCCTGGCCCCCAATCCCACATCCCGGCCCCCAATCCCGGATGCCGACTCCCAATCCCACATCCCGGCCCCTAATCCCGAATCCCAGCCCCAAATCCCTGATCCCAGTCCCAAATCCCCGATCTCGGCCCCCAATCCCACATCCCGGCCCCAATCCCACATCCCGACCCCAGATCCCCAATCCCGGTCCCCAAATCCT
>VZRZ01007167.1:110863-159053 GCA_013398175.1 Climacteris rufus | reverse complement strand
AAAAACCCCCAGCTAATTCCCTTTGTCTCTGCTGAAGGAGGCAGGTAGCAGGAATGGAATTGTGCTCCTTCTTGCTGGGACCCTATAGGGCTCACCTTTCTCCTGCCCCCCTGCCATGGCAAGGGCTGGAAGCCAAGGGCTGTTGGGACAGGGACGCTCTGCTGTGCTGTGGCACAGCCCTGTCACTCTACCCTCTCACCTGGCCTGCAGCATCACGGACCCCCAGGCATCAGATGCCATCCTCAGAGCCGTAGCAGCCACACTGAAGATGTACCCCTTTGATTTTCGGGGAGCAAAGATCCTGTCAGGGGAAGATGAAGGGGTCTTTGGCTGGGTCACTGCAAACTACCTCCTGGAGAACTTCATCAAGGTAAGCAGGGGACGGTGGCGCCCAGTGAGATGGCTGTGGTGGCTGGGCAGCTCATCATATCCTTGTGCCTGCTCTTGTCTTCCTGGCTCAGCGTGGGTGGCTCGGAGAATGGATCCAGCCTCAGAAGAAGACCCTGGGGGCCATGGACTTCGGGGGTGCTTCCACACAGATCACCTTTGAAACCAGGGACACCATCGAAAACCCCAGAAATGAGGTGATGCTGAAACTGTATGGCCAGGCATACAAAGTGTATACCCACAGCTTCCTCTGCTATGGGAGAGACCAGGTCCTCAAGAGGCTGCTCTCCAAGGTCCTCCAGGTACCGTGTGTGCTTGATGTAGATGCTGGCTGTCACAACCCCAGAGTGGCCCCCTCACCCTGGTGTTTACACTGTCCCCCAGCCTTGGACCAGCTGCACACCTTTCCCAGCCAACTCTTGGGTTTTGCCCCCAACCTTCTCCCCTGTTCCCAGGGTTTCCTTCCACCATCTCCATTAGATGATGCAACCCTCAGCTAGAGCCAAGAAACCCCCAAGCTATCTTGAGACACTTGTGGCAACTGTGCTCTGTGTCTCACTGCTCAAGCTCCGGGGAAGCTATGGCTGTGGCTCAGCTCATGCATCCCGTGTGTCCCTCCTCTGGCAGGCTGAGAGCTACCAAGCAACTGTCTCCCATCCCTGCTGGCCTGTGGGCTACAACAAGAGCCTGTTGCTGAGCAACATCTATGACAGCCCCTGCACGGAGAAGGAGAGGCCAAGCCTTGCCCTCAACACCACAGTTACCTTGGTCGGCATTGGGAACGGGAACCTCTGCACTCTGCATGTCAACAGGCTCTTTGACTTCACCACCTGCTCCTTCTCCCGCTGCTCCTTTGATGGTGTTTTCCAGCCGAAGGTTTCAGGAAACTTCATTGTAAGTCCTGTCGTGGAGCAGGGTGGTGACCCAGCTGCTGGCTGGGCAGGTTGTCCCCAGACCCCCAGCATCATGTGGCAGCAAAGCCAGACATCCAGCTCTGCAAAGGCCCAGCACGCCAGCCACAGTGTCTGCTCATGGTGAGAGAGTTTGTGCCCAGCCTGTCCCACAGCTGCTCCTTTCCCTCCATCAGGCTTTCTCTGCCTTCTTCTACACGGTAGACTTCATCCAGACTGTGATGGGGAGACCCGTGCACCTCCCCAGCGACCTGAAGGATGCTACAGAGACCATCTGTGCCACCAGCTGGAGAGAGGTGGGCTCCCTGGGCATGACAGGGAGGAGGGGGCTTCTTCGTGTGGGGCATCACCCAGGCTTTGAGAGCAGCCCTTGCAGGACACTGGGTTTCCTGGCACCCATGGAGTAGGGAGAAGGCAATTGATGGCTCCCACATGGGACCAGGAGGGGTTCAGGTGGGTATGGGCAGCTTTGGCCTCACAGATGCAACCACCCAGAGCTTCAGGCCACAGACAAAAGCCTGGCCACTGCTGGCTTGATCCCTCTTCTCTTTCTCTCTGTGCATTCCACCCAGCTGCTCCAGAAAGCCCCCAAGCTGGAGAAGAGGCTGCCAGATTACTGTGCTGTCAGCACATTCGTGTATTTGCTCACCACCAAAGGTTACAACTTCAACAACCACTCCTTCGCCAACATCGCCTTCCAGAAGAAGGTGGGTAGCACCAAAATACATCCCATCCCATGGGATCTGTTGGGAGTTAAGCCAAAGAACCCTGCAGGAGATATGATCCCACATGGAGAAAGAGCCAAGCAGAATGAAGGAAGATCTCAGAAAAGGGATAAGATGGAACTCTCCATTTTTGAAGGGATCTCCTGGGGGATGGAAAAAAATTAGCTGAGCTGGCTGTAGGGTGGTCATGGAGTCAGGTCCTTCAGCCCTTCATTGGCCCTCAAGACACCAGCCATCCCCAACAATGCTTTGTTGAGGCTTTTTGGGAAGTTACCACAGGGCAGGATCCCACTTTTGTCTGCACGTGCCATGGGATGGGCAAGGAGATCAGGACTGGCCTGAGTGAACAAGGTTTTGCTCCTAGGCAATAAGCACAGTACAGCACAGGACAGTCACTGCTCTGTCCCTGGGCTGGCTGGGCCTGTGAGCAAGCTGAGGCTTGTGGGGCTGTGGCTCCCCCACACTCTTCTTCTCCCATCGGCTGACACTGAGGTGGTCCCTGAAAGGTCTGGAGCAGAAGTCTTACGAGGAGTGGCTGAGGGAGCTGGGGGGGACTCAACCTGGAGAAAAGAAGGCTCAGGGACCTTCTGGCTCTTCACAACTCCCTAACAGGATGGTGCAGCCAGGTGAGAGTTGGTCTCTTCTCCCTGGTAACAAGTGACAGGACAAGACAAAACAGCCTCTAGTTGTGCACAGGAAGGTTTCGGTTAGATTTTAGGGAAAATTCCTTCATGGAAAGCATGGTCAGACATTTCAACAGGCTGCCCACAACTGTGGTAGATACCATCCCTGGAGGGATTTAAAACGTGTGGATGTGGCACTTGGGGACATGGTATAGTGGTGGCCTTGGCATTACTGTTTGGACTTCATGATCTTAGATGTCTTTTCCAACTTTAATGATTCCATAATTCTATGATTCTAAGGTCTCCTGAAGCTGACAGAGCTGGGCTGGCTGGGTGGTGAGCATGCCATGCTGTTTCCACAGGCAGGAGAAACCTCCATTGGCTGGGCCCTGGGCTACATGCTGAACCTCACCAACATGATCCCAGCAGAGAAGCCCTCCTCCCACAAAAGCATGTTGTACAACTACTGGGTCATCCTCATCCTGCTCTTTGTGATCACCACTCTGACATCCCTGGTGACTGCCATCTGCCTGCTCCGGCACAGCAAGTCCAGCATGATCTGATGGCAGGGACAGGGTGGGCTGTGTCTGCAGGACCAGCACCATCCTACCTGCTGGAGGCTCCATGGTTTGAATGCTTAGGATGTGGCAAGTGCTCAATGTCCTCCTCCAAGGCCTGACACCATCCCAGAAGGCAAGCTGTTCCCTTTTGTCCTCCCCTTGCCCTCAAGCTGCAGGAAAGGAGGGACAGAAGATCACTGGCCCTGGGGGAGAAGGACTTAAGGGTTTCCCAGCATTACTCAGGGATAGACCCTGGAGCAGGCTCGGGAATGGGACATTCAGAGCTGGGACATCTTCTTGCCACCAGAGCTGAAATGGACTGGGCCAATGAACCTAGGCAACAGTAGGATTCATTTTCATGTGTATGGGGGTGAGTGGGGAATATTACTTACACTAGTCCTTATAGCTGACCTTGCTAGCCTGTCCCTGGAGCATCAGCCTTGTCTCCTGGGGAGCTCTGGGCATCATCCGAAGCTCACACCCACTCTGTCTTTCTGGCCAACGCACAAACCCCACTGACCTTCCGGAAGGCAAGATCTTGGCCTGGACTTCCACTGGTGTCAGCTTTGGGTAAGGACTTAGCAACACCCAGACATGGGGAGATGGCAGCTTCCAGGTCCCACTTCAACAACCAGATGTGGTGCCTTCCTCATCCCTGTGGTTCCTATGCCAGACTTGCCTTTGCCACAGCCAGAGACTCCTGCATGCCCCCAGTTCCTGCAACTCCGTGGTGCACGGCCATGCCGGCACACAGCGATGGGCTCCCGCAGTGCAGGGCTTTGCTCCACACTGGGATTTGGGCCCAGCATCGCCCCACACCAGGCAGCAGGGAGGATGCAGCTTCATTTCTAGTTGAATAAGAACAGGGATGTGCAAACATGCAGAAGGTTCAGTTTTGTTTGAGTTTTTTTAATAATCTGAAATAAACCCTTGTAATCACTTCTATGGCTTTGTGGCTTGTCATCAGCAACTGGCAGCTCAGCCTGGCTGTCCCACAGGGTCAGAGCCCTTCAGCCACATCCACAGGTCAGGCTTTGCCTGAAGGTCTCACCCCTCACAGTCTGTCCAGTGCTGGACACCTCCTCAGATGGACCAAGGTAGACCAGAAACCTCGCTCCAGACCCGGGCCCACCAGGAGGTGGAGGAGCTCCAGCCAGGCCACAGTCATCAAGTTCAGGTTTCCCCAGCACTGGAGGTGCAGTCACCCCAAAGCCGTGAGCAGGCAGCTCAAGTTGCCCCTCACTGCCACAGCCCCTATGCACAACAACCTGCCAGCAGCCTCCACTCCCAGGGCCCGGCACTGTTGCCAAGGAGGGCAGCAGAGCAACCCACATTTGCTGGTGCAGTCACTGGCAGCTCAGACACACCACAACACATATCCTGGTGCCTGGCAGCTGCATGGTGCCAGTCCCAGCTCTCCAATCCATTGGAAAGGCTCCCCCTGCCCTGCATGTTCCATGAACACCCGAGGGGAGTGTCTGTAGGGAGCTGCGGCTTCTTACTACTGCCTTCTTTGCTCCTGCTGGCAGCAAGAGCTCTGCTCTGTGCTTTTGCTCACTTCCCAACCCTTCCCTGCTCCAGCCAAGCTCCTGGAATATCATGCTGGCTTAACTCACCTGTTCCCTGCAGCACTTTGCTTTCAGCTGTTCCGCTGGCTGTTCCCCACCTCTCTGCACTGGGCAAGCCTGATTCCAGCTCAGATGATGCTGTGAATCCCCAAACCCAGTTTCCTCCCCAGGTTCCTCATCTCCCCAGCACAGGGACTCCCTCCCATGGTGACGATCAGGGCCTCTCTCTGTATTTCATAAAAATGAGGAGGCAATTCTGGTTCCTGAAGCTGAAACACTACTCTAAGAACTCAGGGACTTCCCAGAATCCAGGCTGGGTTTCCTCCTCTAAGAAATTCTGCTGCAGCTGAATCAGAGCTGGACACCCACCAAGAGCAGACAGTTTACCTAGTCAAGACTTGGAGTTTGACATTAGGAAAAACCCCACATAACCCCTGTGTACTTGGGATTCAAGACAATACCATTCCCTTGCCAACTAGTAATGGATTTGAATGGGCAATCTGAGGCTAGCCAGTGACAGGTGGGCACTGCAGAGGGGGGCCCTGGGCACATGGTCACCCCTGTTGCAGGGGCAGAGGACACCCAGAGGCCACTCAACTGTGGGGCTCAGCTCAGGCCTGTTCAGGCAGGTATGAAAAGCCTTACTGCTGTGGTGGAAGAGACACAGGGACTGGCTATGCTCAGGGAATATAGAGCACACAGCAACAGCTCTGCCCTCACAACTTAGCCCAGACCTGTCTGTGCTTGCAGTCATCTCAGAGCAATCCAGGTGCTGACAGAATGTGAGTGCTGCCACCGCAGAGGGACTGGACCTCTCTGCTCCAACACTCACTGCAGAGGTTGCCTCTGGTTGACATTCACCACCTGCTCTGTCCTTCACCTCATCCACAATGAGTGCCTTCAGCTCCCGACTTTTATTGTACCTCCAGTGCAACGTGTAGAGGTCATGGGGCAGGCAGCAGCAATCCCTGAGGTGCCTCCACCACACTCTTGCTGCAGGATCAAGTCCTATGAGCTTCCCAGCAGTGTCACCAAGCCCACCGGCCTCAGAGACAGCAAGGACAGCGTCGGGTTGGGCAGGCAGGAGTGGGTGAAGTGGGACATGGGCACAGCACGCTGTGGTCTGCTGGCTACTCCACCACGTCCCCATACCTGTTCCTCCTCACCAGTGTTGCGGTGCCATCTCTGTCCTCTGCACTCGGCAGGTTTTCTGCAACAGAAAGTACAAGTTCCCAGGACCCCCACCTACTCTGGTGAGTTTGCCAAGAGTGGGTAAAGAACCACACAGCCTTGGTGAAGCATCTAAAGCCTCTTCAGGTCGACCTGGCTTTGGGACCTCAAGGTATGTGCGGGAGGGAGCAGTGAGCAGCCATAAGAACTGTCCAGCAGCACCTGTCTTGATGCCCCTCCAGCTCTGCCCACCCTAGAGAGCAGCAAATCCCTCCACACCTCAAGTGCTCTCTCCATCCCCTACCCTCTCCTTCCTCTTCCAGCAAACGAGCCTTTTGTGCTAGATCTCATGAATACCCAAAGCAGGCAGAGCAGGAGGCAGCAGGAGGTGCACCCAGATCACATCACCAGCCCTGCTCAGGAACCCACTGTACCAGGAGCACAGAGGGATGTGGAAGCCATGAAACCAGGCAGGGAACTCCACCCACAGGGGTGCTCCTGCTCCCATCCCTTGGCTGCAGGGTGCCAGCCTCGGGCTTACATTGAGATTTTGGCAATGACACACTCACCAGCCTAATTACGAGACAGAAACAGCAAATTAATTATTGCAGCAGGGAAGAACCAGGCACAAGCCTGGGGAAAGCAGTAGGAAGATATAAATGTACCTGTGGGCTGAGACATCCCACCAGTCACGGCGACCTCCTGTGGGGACTTGCCTGTCTCCAGGTAAATCCAGAAGTCAGAGCATTTCTGCGTCTCAGCTCTGGTTACCACGTAGCTCCCGAGGGACCCTGCAACTGGGGAGGGCGAGGTGCTCCTGGGAGTGCCAGCAGCACCTTGGTACGGACACCACCTGTTGCACCTGCTGCCGCGAACCCTGAACCCTGAGCACAGGGAGGTGGCTGGTGCCAGGGAAGAGCGTCCCATGCCAATGGCAAACACCCCTCTGCACAAGCGGGCCGGGCACTTACCTGCAGCCAGCAGCAGGCTCCATTGCGGGCTGTACGGCAGCTTCTGCCGCGCCAGCTTCTGCACGGCGAAGGCGGCCCCGCTGCCTGCCGAGACCGGGGCCGGGGTCACCGGACAATGCCGAGCCGTTCCCGCCGCTCCCGGGGAGCGGCCGAGGAGAGCCCGGGGGTGCCGCGGTGGCTGGACCGGTCTGTACCTGCCAGGAAGGTGCCGATGCCCTTCATGAAGGCGTGGGACTGGCAGGCCGCGTACTGCTGCAGCGCCTGCGGGGATGTGTCACTACGGGGGCCGGAGGCTTGCCCGGACCCCTCAGCCCCAGCACCCCCCGCACCCCCAGCCCGTCCCCCGCAGGGCGCACCGGGTGCTTGGCGGCGACATCGTCCTCCACGCGCCGCACACCCAGGTTCACCATGGCCCGGCACAGCACCCACCGCTCTGCTCGCCCCTCTGGCCCGCCCCTTCCGCCGCGGCCATGGCGGAACTGGCCGGGCCGTTCCGCCTGCTGCAGGCCGGGACGGGGCGATTCCTCTGCTACTGCGGGCCCGGTGGCGACGTCTAGTGAGAGCGGGGCGGGAGCGGGTGAGGGCCGGGGACTGGCGGGGGTCGAGCAGCCCTGGCCTGAGCCGCTTCCTCCCGCAGTGTGACCGACGGGATGGAGGTCTGGGCCGGGGAGCTCGGCGACTGCCCGCCGCTCGGCTGCGTATGTACCGGGGGCCCAGGGAGAGGCAGGGGGGCGGCGGGAGAGCCCGAGGCTGAGGCTCAGGATGCCGGCGGGGCGGGGATGGACGCGGGCCCAGGCTAGGCCGTGATGCATCCGCTCTTCTGTTCCCTTCCCTCTTCAGAGATGCCCGCCGGAGGAGCACGGCGCGATGCTCAGGTGGGTGCCGCCGCCCTGGGAACCCCCTCGCCACGGGCAACCTCTGGTCCGGGGCTCCCCTCACCTCAGGCTCCGCCTCGCCCGGGGCTCCCTCTCTCCCCCGCTCTCGCAGGGCCGCCCTGGGTCACGGTGCCGCCGCGCTGAGCCTGAGCTCGGGTTCGGCCACGCTGCGGCTGCCGGAGGAGCCGCGGTGCCCGGCCCTGGCCCTCACCCAGCTGCCCGCTGCCGAGGCGCGCAGCCGGCTGCAGGCGCTGGTCTTCGGCATGGCTGGCTGCATCGAGAGCCTGCAGAGGCGCCTGGAAGGTCCGTGGTGGGTTTAGAAGGGGGGAGGGCGAGCAGCTCTGCCACCTTCATGGGATCGTCACTCCCACCTGGGTGGCCCCAGGTGCCCCAGCCCAGCGGCAGTGGGAAGGGCTGTGCCTCCTGGGCATCACCCCAGATGGTTTCTTCTCACCAGTCCCAGTGGGCCAGCAGCAGAACTGTTGTCATTGCTTCCCTGTTCAGCCTGGCCAGTTCTTAAAGCTGGCCAGGGTCTGCACCAGACCCCCGGGCAAAAGAGAACCTGCCTGGGCTCTGAGGACACAGTGGCGTGTCTAACAGTGGTGTGCAGAAACCCTGTGCTCATGGCCATCACCACACCAGCATCCTGAATGTGGGAATCACCTTACAGACGTCTGTGTTTGAGGGGTCTGGGAAAATTTTGGAGCAGCAGCAGTCTGGATGGAAGTGCTTAGAGGAGAATGGGGCTCAGTTTGGCTGGGGAGGCTTGAGGTGCTGCATGCTTTATTGGGGCGTGTTGTCACAAGCTTTGGCTCTGGCTTCTGTCTCAGTAGCAGTGGAGATGTTGGCATCTTCCTGCAGCCCTGAGAAGAATGTTGCCCGGAGCCAGCAGCTCTTCCTGCCAGGTAGGCACCTGCTCTGGTCCCGCCATCCTTTGCCTTCTCCTTTCTGGAGGCTGCTGGTCCGGTATCCATCTGCTCTCCAGGACATTCCTCAGCTGTCCTGGAGCTCCTCCTGGCAGAGCAGGGGCAGGGCTCAATGTGGGGGCTCTCAGGGTGTCTGGGATGCTCAGGTCAAAGGCTGGGCATTGCCAGCAACCTTTGCCAGCAGGCCTTACTGTGCTTCCAGACTGGGGGCTGTGGCAAGTCCATGGCTCCTTTGGGAGAGGAGGCCAAGTTTGGCCCTTTCTTGCCTTCTGTGGCTGCTGGTCCTGCCAGGCTGGGCTGCTGGAGGCTCACCCTGGCCCTGGAGGGACTGGCAGGGCTGCCAGAGCACCTGGCTGACTGTAATCTGCATCCTGCCTGTCCCTGACCGACTCAGACCCCAGCCCCAGGAAGAGCAGGGCTGCTGGCTCAGCTTTGCCAGCCAAGAGGAAGGTCCCGGGAGAGTCTCTCATTAACCCTGGTTTCAAAAGGTCAGTGCTGGAGCTGGGCACTGCTTATTGGGGACCCCATGGGCTCTGCTCCAGAGCTGTGTGGCAGCTGTGCATGGGGCTTGGGACTCTGATGCTCCCTCCATCTCCTCCCAGCAAGAAGGCACCATCCGGAGTGAATTTCGAGGACTCCTGACGGGTGCTGTCCTGTGCCCTGATGACATCCCTGTGGACCTCTGTGTCTGGAGGAGGGTGTGTCCCTGTGTCTCAGGCCTGCTGAGCTTCTCTCACCCAGGGAGACAATGGAGCCAGCAGCACCTGGCAGCTACCCCTCAGCTGAGGTAGTGGCAGGGCCTTTGCAGCGGACAGATGGAGCAAGTGGGACACCAGCGTGGTGGGCTTTCCCCCTGCAGCTCTTGCCTGCTGGCAGGTACCGCTTCCCAACCTCACCATAAACTGGTGGGGTTTGGACAGAACTTTTATACTGTGGAATGGAAGGATCACCTGTGCTTTGCTTCTTGCCAGTAAATGTGTTTTTAGCCAGCCAGGCTCTCCGTGTGTGTCTGTCTATTCTGCCAATCCCTTTCTCAGGAAGCCTTGGGCCTGTTTCAGCTGAACATGGAGGTCTGGGCCTCAGAGAAGTTCCCTTTCCCTGCCAGCTTTTTGCAAGTGGGCTGATGGGTGGGTGGTTAGAGCTTAGTCAACCCCTTTGGAAAATTGGGAGGATGGGCACTGGGAGAGGATGAGGTCAGTGCAATACCCTGTGAGGGAGGAGCTGCTGGGGTGGTCACTCCAGACTCACACTGGTCTCGCTTGCAAAGCCTTTATTGATTTCCAGGAGCTCTAGAGATTGGCTTGGGCTTTCCCCACTTCACAACCCCCAAATCTGCTGAGAGCTTCCTAACAGCAAGTTTTGGGGTAACTGACCTCTGCCCATTGCCTGTGCCATCCCTCTGCAGTAGCATTCTCAGGTCTCCCTGGGGCTGTGCTGGGTCCCATCAGCCAGTGCAGGTGTGAGGGCACCCTGTGGTGTCTGCTGCCCAGGGAGGTGGCACAGTGTGCCCATGCAAGTGGCTGCAGGGCAGCTTGTCCCCCCCAGCTCTGCCCCTGCCCTCAGCTGGGCACAGCTTTGGCACCGGTGGTGCCCTTGGCTCTGCCCCCTCGCCCTCATCCTGTTGCTTGAGAGGCCACAGAGCATGTCCTGGCTGGGAGGCAGGGTGGCACAAGAGGGGCTCAGTGCACTGCAGATTGCTGCTAGCACCTGGATGCCAGTGGAGGGAATTTGGGTGCGAGGGGTACAGCTTGTGCTTGGCCATTCTGAGCCCCTGGAGGCAGGGCCGGGGTGGGCACTGACCTGCCTGACCCCAACCCTGGCCCTGCATCCAGCAGGGCACGTGCCCGGCTCACTGTGGTGCCCGGACCACAGAACGATAGGCTTGTATAATCTCCAGGCTGTTGGGGCAGGTGTATTTGAACTCCTTGGTTTCGCTGGCACTGTTGAGGTACCGCCACACACCGCGCAGCTCCTTGGGGATCCCAAAGCGGCGGTAGTGCTGGCACACGACCTGCAGGCACAAGCAGGGGAGCCTTGCCTGAGACTGTGCTAAGGAGGGCCCCATGGCCGGGGTAGTCACCAGCTGGGAAGGGTGACATCCCTGGCACTGCATGGTGGGGAACTGGCACTTGGGAGGGGATGCAGAGGGGAGTGGGATCTATGGGAAGGCACTGGGCTGGGCAGGGCTTCTGGAGAGGGGAGTGCTGGGAGACACAGAGCTGACAGAGCAACTTTCCCCCTGGGAAAGGAGCAGGGGGTTACTGCAGGCACCAAGGGGAAAGTGAGAGCATGGGGCCAGTGGCATAGGGATGTCAGGGAAAGGAGACGGGCATGGTGCTGGGATTCCCCTGGCTTACCTGAACAATGTTGAGCTTGGGCAGCAGGTTGCAGTCAGCCAGTGTGAGGTGGTCTCCGTCGAGGAAGCGGCGCTGGGAGGCCCGGAGGTGGGGATCCCGGGCCAGCTCATGCTCCAGAGGGGCACTCAGGTACTCGTCCAGCTTCAGCAGGGCACGCAGCAGGCTCCGCTGCAGTGCTGCAAGGAGGGTCACCAGGTCAGGGTACGGCCCTACTGTGGGCATGGGGCCCCGGCTCTGCTGTGGCCTCCTGCCAGCCTGGTCCTGTGTCAAAGCAGCACCTGCTGGCCTCTTACCACCTTGCTCAGGCTGGGACCTGCCTCTGCCCTCCCACAGACACCTGGCACGGCCACACTGACCTGTGCAGGGAGGGCAGTGCCTGGAGAGACCCGGCTGTGGACTGGGTGGGATGACTGGGAAGGCTCAGTGTCATCAGGGTAGGCTTTGGGACAGGGTAGGCTTTTGGGGCAACCCAAAAGGTTGCATGGGGTGCTTCCCCACCCAGTCCTCACCTTCATCCTGGGCAGGCACTGGGTTCTTGATGAAGGCAGAGAACTTGTGGAAGATGTCGTTCCCAGCCAGGCTTGACTCTGGGTACTGCGGGACCAGACTGGGGCACCTGCAGGGACATGGGCACAGCTGAGGCAGGTGGCAGGGGCTGACAGGCTCATCTGCTGTCAGCCCCCTCCTCTCTCAATCTGTCCTGCCCCTCTTTGGGGGGCCCCTTCCCGCTCTCAAGGCAGCACTGGCCACTGACATGGGAGGGCCCAGCTGATCCTCCAGGAACTCCTCAGTGGTGATGGTGTCGGTCTTGGGCTCGCCATTGTAGAGCAGAACAGGCAGCTGGGCACCCGGTGCGAAGTCCTTCAACACGTCCAGTGCCCTGTGGCAGATGGGGACATTGCTGATGCCTGGCATGTCCAGGGCTCTGCAGGGCACCATTACTGTGTGTGTTTGTACATACATGTGTGTCTCAAGCAAAGGGAGTTCTGAGGGGCTGCTGCTCTTGCTTCTGTGTACACCCGAGGAAATACCTACCAACCTCCCCCAGGCACCAGCGGTCATTTGGGGAGGTACAAAAAGCTCCATGCATCTCATCGTCCCCACCCTTCACATCCCAAACTGCTGGGGACGTACCACCACCCCACCCTGCCCATGGCCCTGGCCCCAGGGCTGGCACCCCTTGGGAGGGGGCCACCACTCACCTCTTGACATCCACGGTAGTGAGGGTGAAGGGTACGCCTTTGAGCAACAGCACCATGAAGAGCCGCTGGCAGAAGGGGCAGTGCCCCACACTCTCCCCATCCTCACTTGCCTGTGGGCACAAAGGAAGAGCTCAGCTGCCCCTTTGCCCTGGCGTGGCCCCAGTGGGGGCAGCCCTGGAGGGTACAGGGTAAAGGTGACAGGGCACAGGCCCCAGCCCAGCCTAGCAAGCTGTGCTGCTGTCCATGGCACCGGCTATGCCAGACCAGGTGCCAGCCCCTAGCCCCTGCCTGCCCCCAGGGCCTCAGTGCAACACCCCGGAGCAGCTGCATGGCGTGGCAGGTGCTGGCCCTGGTGCTCCCTGGGGACAAGGATCCCTCACAGTGCTGAGAGGGACAAGGCTTGGGGGCAGTAGTGGCAGCAGGGCAGCAGTAGGAGGGTACAGTCCAGCAGTTGGTGGAGGAAGGCAGCAGCCATACTGGCGGCCCTGTCAACCCCAGCCACAATCCAAGGCAAGCCCTGTCCTGCCCTGCACAGCTGGACAGACTGCTCAGGCCAGGCACTGGCTGGGAGGGGCCTGGCAGGTGCAGGCAGATGCTGTGGCTCTGGGCTGCTGGGCCCTGCTTTGAGGGGGCATCCTGATCCAACCTCCCCAGGTTGAGCTTCCCCAGCTCCCTGTGCCTGCAGAGCAGACAGCAGCAAGTAGCGTGCCCTGGAGAAGAGCCCGAGCTGCCCACTGCCTGTCCCCCCACCTGCCTGCAGCCCACTGCCCACAGCCCACTGCCTGTTGCCAGCCCCACTGCTTAACCAGTTGCCTAACCACTGCCTGACCCCCTGCCCACTAGCTGCCCCCACTGCCTGCCCAGAGCCTCACATCTGGGCACTGCAGTGGGCCGGGGCAGCCTGGCCACCCCACTGCAGCTCTACCTGGAACACTGATCTGAGAACCCCCCTCACCTTGATGAAGAGCTGGATTTGGGGTTTCTCAGCCATGCTGCGTGGCGGCTGCTGGTGCAGTGCTGGCTGCACCCTGAGTGCCCCAGCTAAAGCCACAGCCCCTCCCAGCCCACATTCCTCCTCAGGGTGCACCCGCTTCCACCCACGCCTGGCCCCACGGCGGCGCAGCCAGGACACCCTGCCAAGGGGCCCTGCCACAGTGGCTGCTGCCAACCCCAGGCTGGTAAGGGCAGCTGGTGGCATTGCCGGCTGCTGCCACTCCTGCCTGCACCCCCAGCCACCCCACACTGCCTGAATGATGCCAAGCACTTGGCACAGCCCAGTGTTGTGCCCAGAACTCCTTGCCCATAGCAGCCTCCTGCATCCCTAACCTGGGCACTGCCACCCCCCTTCTCAGCCCAGTCCCTCCCAGCTGCCCAGCCATGGCACTCCCATCCATCCCCAACCACAAAGCCTCGATAGATCCAGTTATTATTTTTTATTTAAAACAATCATTATTTTCACATGTCATCTTTTTTTTGTTTGCTAGCAATGTACAGGCAGCTCCAAGATGTCCCCGCCTCCAGGGCCCCATGACCGGGGCTGAGCATGGCACTGTTGCTGTGCCTGCGGCCGGTGGCCAAGGACATGCAGGGGGAGTCAAGGCCAGAAGCAGGGCCAAACTCAACCAAGTGAACAGTGTTAAGGCAGCAGCCACCCCTGCCCTGGGGCAATGCCTTGGGACACTACCTTCCCACTCCCACTCCCACTCTTGGAGTGGCTCCAGCAGGGTCTGTGCCTGGGCAACACTAAGCCCAGGGCAGGGAGGCCACTGTGGCCACCGAGGCTGCATGGGCATCTCCACTGACCCTCAGAAGCCATAGGGATGATGGCATGGCAGCAGGGGAAGGACCAGGGCCAGGGGAGACACTCTGTGACTGAGGTGCCAGTGCCCTTCTGGAATCCTGAGCAACAGTGGAGGGGGGCAGGTATGGGGTGAGGATAAAGCCCAGAGCAAAGCAGCAATGCTCACCCTGGGATGCCCCAGGGTGCCACCAAGGTGACAGCTGGGGACTCAAAGATGACACCATCCCCTCTACCTGATGGCAAAGGGCAAACTTTGAGCTGGCTTGTCCCCCAGTGCTCACTGGGGAACGTAGAGTGTGGCCAGTAAGGGAGCAAGGGCACCCTGTGCCATCCAGCCCATCCCAGATCCAGCCAGTTTCCCATGCCATTAAAAAAAATATGGTCTGAAAAATCTGAAAATATAGCTTCTTCTCCCAGTTTTCCCCCTACTGAAAATACTGTATATTGTATCACAATCTATAGCAGGTGGCATACAGGGCTAGTGGAGGTCAGGCCCTGCTCCTGTGCCCAAGTGAGGTCAGAGCCAGCATCCCCCCACCTCATATGGCAGCCAGCTGAGGTGCCTGGTGCTGCTTAGGGCCTCCAGCCAAACCTGTGCCAGGGAGGCAGAGAGGTCAGCAGAGCACACAGGGCAGAGGGGCCACGGGTGCTCCCCAGAAAGGGGCACAGCCACTCTGGGGTGTTGTCAAAGACTGCGGCACGCAGCAGCTGGGAGTCTAGGTCAGCATTGTGGGCCCCGCTGCCACCCCACGTCTGGGCACAGCTGCAGATTGCTGAGAGCTGCAGGCACCAGCCATGGTCCCTGTGGGTGACAAGGCAGCAGGACCCTCTGCAAAAAGGAGGGGCACTGCTGGCTGCCGGGGTGCCCACTGCTGGCCCAGTGACACTGCCAGTCCCACTGTCGCTGTCCATCCTCCCCTCCCCCCCACCCCAGGCACCACTGTCAGGCTGCACCAGCACCCCCCAGACTGTCCTAACCTCGTACCTTAAAGCCACCCCACTACCAGCTTCCAAAGCCATCCTGGGGTGCAGCAACGCCTCTCCCAGTACCATTAGTGACCCAACAATAAGAACCTAGTGCAGGTGGCTCCTGTGCAGGGCTGGACACTGAAGAACAAGTGTCAGGGCAGGAGCGACATGGAAGGGGACACAGCAGAAAGGTGGCAGAGCTGCAGCAATGCCCTGTGATGGGGGAAGCAGGTGGTGAGGGCAGGCAGGAGGCAGGTTGAGGCTTGAGGGTGAGGGACAAGGTTAGGGGCAGAGGGGAGAAACAGCTGGTGCCAGCATGTGAAATACCCTGTGAAATACCCCTCTGCCCCCCATGTGCCTCTGCACCAGCGCTGCTGCCTGGGGACGAAGCCAGTGCCCAAGGCCAGGCAGGGCTGGGGCAAATGGACCCCAACGTGGGCAGGACATACCAGTGGGGCTGAGAACCCCAGTGACATCCCACTGGTGACAGAAATCGGTCATGGGTGAAGCACCAGAGCACCTGCCCAGGGCAGCACCGGCCAGGGGTGATGCGGAAGCAGCCATCCTTCTTCCAACTCCATGAGGCCAGGCCTGGGGGGTATCCACAGCCAAGGGTCCCCAGAGTGAGTGCAACATGGGTGTCCAGCCAAAGGCACCACTCACAGGCCTGTGTGTCTCTGCCCCAAAGTGAGTGGGGCCAGTGGTGCTGGCACCAGGCTGTGTCCTTTCCTTCACAGTCTCCATCCATGGCATGTGTCAGCTGACAACCCTGGTACCACGCAGTGACACTGCTCCAGAGCTGAAGGGGACAAAGGCCACCCCAGTGGTGGCTCGTGAGGTCAATCCAGGCATTGCTGTACCCACTGTGTCCTCCCTGGCATGTGGCTCCAGCTGCGGCAACTCCGCTCCATGGGGAAGAGGGAGGGGAGAGGCCGAAAAGGTTTGGTGGCTTCACAGCCGGGAACGTGGCTGTCCCCAGAGTCTCAACACAGCGTGTCCGTGTTGAAGGAGAGCTGAGCCTGAGAAGGGAGACAGGCAGGGCTCAGGGGCTGCCCACTCTGCCAGCAAAGCCAGGGTGCGTAAGGCCAGAGTCTGGCCCAGGCCGTAGAGCACACACCTTCCCAGAGAGCCCCCACCCTTCCCAGGCCTGGCCCTGCCCCCATTGTGTCCCCTTCATGGTGCCACAGAACCCAGTCCCAGGGCCTGTGGCCAGCTGGGACCAGGAACACCCAGATCCAGGGACAATCTCTCACCCTCTCCTCCTCAAAGCTGATGAGGCCTTCATCGTCGGTCTCCAGGTCCTCCTGCTCCTCCACCACAAGGGCTCGCAGCTCAGTAGGAGCAGTGCGGGGGCGCAGCAGGCTCAGCACACGCTCCAGCGGTGACTGCAGGGCACAGCTGGGGCTGGTCTCCTGCTGCTCCAGGTTGTCACTTTGCTTCTTGGCAAAATTCACAAACACCTGAGGAGGAAGCGGCTGGAGACTCAGGTAGCCTTGCGGGCACCTCCATCCCATGCTGCCGGGTCAGAGCCCAATGCATCCTGCCATGCATGGCTGCCACCATGTTCCCCATTCAGCTCCACCCCCTGCCCCAAAGGCAGATCCCGCCTGGCACTTTGCCACGGCTGTGCTCCTGGGCACAAGCATCCAGCTGCCCATGCTGTCCCCAGTCTTACGTTGTCCAGTGTGGTCTGGCTGACGGAGTAGTCTTCGATGCCCAGCACGTCCACCACCTGCTCCATCTTGCTGAAGACCTGTGCCAGTGAGATCTGGTCCGACTTCAACTGGTACTGGGCCTTGGTGTGATGCCGCTCCTGGGAGGTGGTCACAGAGGGGGGAATGAGCCCTCACTCCCAGACTCCCTCCCAGCATGAAGGATGAAGGCTGCTTGTGCCCCAAGTTGGGGGCTGGCAGGGGACAGCATGGCCACCATGGGCAGCTCACCTTGAGGACAGCCTCAGGGAAGTTACGGTTGAAGAACCTTACCACCTCCTTAACATTGAGGCTGGACTTGGTGCGCACTGTGATCATGTACCCATCACCGAACCTGCGCAGGGACAAGGGACCCCATGAGGACCTGTCCCCTCACCTGCACCCCCATGACCCCATGGAACTGGACAATGCTCTCGGGCAGCTGCTGCTGGACACCAGCACGTGCCAGTGTGCTCCCGTGAGCCTGTTCCCTGCCCACCTCCAAAGCAGCACCACCCACCCACCCCACCCGCACAAAGGGCTGGCATCTCATCACGGATGCCACACTGTCACCCAACCTTGGGGATCCAGCCCCCTCCCGCCCCACAGCACACATGGGGTGCTGGGCCCCATGCATGGGTGTTGGGCTCCTGCCAGGCTCTTACCTGTTCTTCAGGTGCTGGATGCTGCCAAGACACTTGAGCCGCCCATTCACCATGATGGCCAGGCGGGTGCAGAGCGCCTCGCACTCCTCCATGCTGGGGTGACAAGGCAGGATTCAGTGGGGGGCATGGGAGGACAGTGCCAGGGCTGTGGTGGGGGCAGGTGGGGAGTTGGGCTCCCCAGGCCATCACCTGGGTGCTGTGGCCCCACCACCAGGGATGAGAAAAGGCAACACAGGTGTACCAGGCTTCTCCTGCTCCTCATGCCCCTACCAAATGCTATTCCCTGGGGACTGGCACGCCCTCTCCCTCCCACACAGCACCCCAGATGCCTGGAGGCATCATAGGCACAGAACCCCCCAGGACCTGTGAGACGTGAGCACCACAGAGCGACCCGTTTTGATGACATCCAGGATGAGGTTCCAGAGGAAGCGCCGTGCCTTGGGGTCCATCCCTGTGGTTGGCTCATCCTGGGGAACAGACAGTACCCTCAGACATGCCAGCCCCGGGAGGGACCCTGCCACTTTCTTCCTGTCCCGAGTTCAGCTCAGGCTCCCATCCCACACCACTGCAGGACGTGTGGTGTGTGGTGGAGCCAGGGGTGGGCAGCTCCCACCCAGGGTCACTTTTCCACCCTCAAAGCGCACCAGGAAGATGAAGGCTGGGTATCCGATGAGCGCGATGGCTGTGGACAGCTTCCTCTTGTTGCCCCCGCTGTAGGTGCTGGCAGGCTTGTCCGCATACTTGGTCAACTCCAGCTTCTTCAGTGCCCACTTGACCACCTGCAAGGCATGGGAGGCTGCTGTCACCCTGCCAAGGCCGAGCTGGGAGGGATTGGGCTCCATAGCACAAGTCAGCTGCGCAGGGGACTGCAAGCCATGTGCCAGTCAAGGGAGGCCCCTAGCAGTCACTGGCACAGCCATGAGCACTGGTGGGGGCCTGTGAGCGCATGTGCCTGGCTCTGGCAGCCTATGTAGGCACACTGCCAGGGTGGCACTGCCATGAGCACACCAGCACTGGCTCAGGCTGCCACTGCTGCCCAGTGAAATGCCATCCCCATGGCATAGCACCAACTCTTGGATGCTGCCATCTGCTTGCCCAGAGCCCTACCCGCTCCTCATCCTTCCAGGGGATGCCGCGCAGGCGGGTGTAGAGCTCCAGGTGCTCCTGGGCTGTCAGCTCATCAAAGAGCGCATCAAACTGGGGGCAGTAGCCCAAGCTCTGCTGGACCTGCAGGAGCTCCTTCAGGATGCTGTGGGAGAGAATGGAGGGGTTGTAGGAAGAAGGAATTCTTTTTGTGAGGACCCTGTTGCTGAGCGTCCTTTCATATGCCTTTACACTGGAGTATCTTCCCCCAGGTAAAACCACACCGGGCAGCCTCAGCCCAGGGCCACTGTCACCTGCCCCACATCCCAGGTTGATGGTCACCCAAGAGGACACAAGGCTGCAGAGTCCCATGGGGACACACAAGGCCACTCATGCTGCTTTATTCTGGGAGCCGTCCAAGCAGACCCCATCCCAACCCCAGGACAGCAGGCAGCTCCCAGCCCCACCCAATCTGTGCCCCTCATTAACCTATGCCCATTAACGAAGGCCTCTCCACCCGTAGTGCTCTCATCCCCTGTCAGCATCTTGAAGGTGGTGGTCTTGCCCGCGCCATTGACGCCCAGCAGCCCAAAGCATTCCCCAGGGCGCACGCCCACACACAGCCGGTCCACAGCCAGGATGCGCCCAATCTTGCGGGACTTGTACACCTGGTAGGGAAGGGGATGGGGGCTCAGCCCATGAGGAGCCACCTGGGCCCCTGCCCCACCCACATCCTGGGGCTGGGCTGGAACCAGGTGTCTCCTTGCAGCCCAGTGCAGCCCCCACCTTGGTGAGGTTCTCGATCTTTAGCATGTCATTGTCAGCGTCACCACGCAGGACCCGGTGCCGCTCGTTGGCCACATCAATGTCATCCTCGATGGGTTTGGTGGAGACGGGCAGGCGCCTGTGAGAGGGGGCACAGGCAGGGGGGTTTGTGGGCCTGGGAGCTGCATCCCTGACAGGCCCGGGCAGCTCCCACTCACACCACCAGAAGAGCAGCCTGAAACTCAGGGGTACCAAATCTTTATGGCAAATCTTTATGCCCTGGCCAGCCCCAACATCCCTGCCCCATGCCATACTCACTGTGGCTTCCGGAAGAAATTGTACTGGCACATGATGGTGATGAAGAAGCCAACGAAGCCTTCAATTGTCATGGCAACAAGCCCCCGTGTCACGATGTCCCATTCGAAGGGTGATTTCATTTTATCAAACTGCCCTGAGTAGGAGGAAGAGGATAGAGTGGCTGGGGACACCTTCCCATGGGGACAGCGTGGTTGTACCTCCTGAGTTCACCCATGACAATGACACTGCTCACATGCTCCCCCACCGCAGTTGCCTGGGTTAGTCACAACATGCTTCCCTCTCAGAGCACGGGTGCTGTGGAAATCATCTGGCAACTTTTCAGCCTCAGTAGGATGAATCAACCCAACTGAGAGTGGTATTAGATGGATTTGTCAGATCCTGACCCAAAATTGTCCCTCATGATGCCAGCAGCACCTGGGTTATGTACAGAAGCTGCTCAAAAAGCAGAGAGCAGGGGAGCTTCTGAGGCCGGGCTGAAGCTGTGAGTGGCAAAAGGCTCGTGTTGGTTGGGGAGCGCAGCCCCAAGAGACCCTGTCGGAAAGGAGAGTCCCTGCAGGCCTCATGTCACAGCACATCCCCACCATGGCCCACCACAGCTCCACTACGGCCCCACTAAGACCCACCACAGCCTCACCATGGCCCACCACAGGCAGCGCACAGCAGCAGAACCACACACCTCTGTCAGGGCTCACTACATTCTCTCCCCTATGGGGCTGCTGTTTGGGATGGCCCAAGGAACCACTTTCAGCAAGACTGGCACCATGCCACAGCTGACCCTCAGCCATGTCTCTTCCTGTGCCCTGTCTAGTCCACCCCATTGGCTTATTGCTCCAGGTTGCTCTGGGTCTCAGGGAACCCCATGGGGCAGGTGGAGGGGATGTGCCAGCATCCTGGTCCCCTCCAGCCCCACATGCCCTGGAGGAAGGGAGAGAGAGAACAAGAGGCCATACCGATCTTGGCATAGTACTCGTTGATGTACTCGTTGTAGGCCATCTCCATCAGGCCGTGGCCCAGGTTGTAGTTAGGAAACACAAGGAAGCAGCTCTTCAGATAGCTGTTCACCACCTTCAGGTCCTGTGGGGACAGCAGAGAGGACACAACCATCAAACAACACTGAGCGAGTGGAGGATCAGGATCCTCCAGATCCAGCCCGGTCAGATCTCATGACTGACCCTGCTGGAAGCAGAGACATCCCGAGGTCCCTCCCAGCCTGAGCCATCCCATGACCTGACGGCAGCGTCTCCCTTCCCAGTGGCCCTCAGCAGAGCTGTGAAACCTGTACCTTGTCGTGCTCAAAGAGCTGCAGCAGGAACGTGGCGACGGTGGCTGTGATGCCAATGAAGAGATTGATGACAATGAGGAAGACGTAGGCGGAGCTGGGCACCTCAAACCAGAAGGAAGCCGGGTACATGATAGGGGTGATGGACCAGCTGGGAAGGTGAGAAGCAGAAGCACATACCAGTATGGCAGAAGAAGGGCCCCCAGCCTTGGGATCGCCCATTCCCAGCTTGCTGTTCCCAGGCTCTCCCACCCCAGCCCTTGCAGTCATCCCACCCCAAGCAGCTATGGGGGCTGCAGAACATCACAGAATGGTTTGAACTGGAAATAATCTTTCAAGGTCATCTAATCCAGTCCCCCTGCCATGGGCAGGGACACCTTCCACTAGACCAGCTTGCTCCAAGCTGTCCAACCTGGCCTTGAACACTTCCAGGAATGGGGCAGCCACAGCTTTTCTGGGACAATGTGTCAGGGCCTCACCAGCCCCATCATGAAAAATTTCTTCTTAATATTTGGTCTAAATGTCCATATTTTTAGTTTAAAACTGTCACCCCATAAGACTCTGGAGGGCTCCCCAGTGCCTCCTGACCACCTGAGCAACTTACCCATAGAGCAGGAAAAGGGAGAGGACTGCAGGGAAGTTGGTGGGAGACGTATATGCCGGGAGGTCAAACACAAACAGGATGATGATGCAGCACGTGGCTGGCACCAGGTAGTTCAGCTGGGGAAGACAGAAACTTCTGTGACTGCCCACTCCCTAGCACAGCCCCGGGGACTCGGCTGGTGGGGCCGCATGCCCTGCTCACCATGTCCCACATGTAGTTGGCCAACCAGTAGATGACGGGGTCACAGCCACTCACAAACTGCAGGTGTTTGGCCTTGGTGGCCTTTTCGGCCACCAAGAACACCACAAAGCTGGCTGGGACGAAGGACATGGCCACAATGATGAAGATGGCGATCACCACATCTGTGCCTTGCAGGCTGGATAGGGAGCAAGGACAGCAGGGACAGCATCACCCTCAGATGCCTGGGGAAGGGCCACCCACCCTGGTGTGGGACAATCGCACAGGGCAGGGCAGGGCACAGGGACTCCCATGTCACAACCACCCCATCCCCCACCATGCAGCCTGTGGAGCAGAAGCCTCGGCCTTTCCCTGCAACCACCAGTAAGAAGCCCCCTACCTCCCATGGCACAGTCACCCTCCCTCAGACCCTCCTCTTGGACCTACAGGTAATCCAGGGACAGGCTGGCACTTGTTTTGTTCATGGGGTGGTTGGTGACTGTGATGCCTGCAACAATGATCAAGAAAAAACATGGAAGCATGAAAGCCGGCTTGGGACACAGAACGTTGTCCCCATTCTGCCTGGTCCTGGCTCTAAGCAGGATAGATTTCCAACCTGAATCTCAGAAGGAGCTGGGCACTCTGAAGCAACCCAGCACTTAAAGGCCAAGCCCTCCCTCACTTGAGAGCACCCTTGGCCATGTCACAAGCGCAGGCACTTTCAGGCAGCACTTTAGGACATTCCAGCCCAGGCCTCAACGAGCTCATCCCAGCTCTCACATCTCAGAGCTGAGGTGTGTGAACCCCTATTCAGATGGGCACTAGCCTGCTTGGCCCAAGGTGGACCCGGCCCTAATGCTGTTCCTGACATGCTCCTGCCCTCAAACAGCCCCAGATCCTCACCATAGGCAGCAGGGTTGCCCTTGCTCTTGGGCAGGTTGGCTCTTAGGATGGCATTGTTGAGGGCATTGAGGTAGGTGGGCATGCTGTGGTAGCCCTTGTTGTTGTAGAAGACCTGGAAGAGGACAGTGGAGTGGTGGGAAGTGGCAAGAGAGCTGGGTGCACAGATGTACTGGGAGGGACGGATAGGATGGGATGGACAGTCAGCCACAGGGCAGGTGTCCTGTGCTCAAAGCTGTGGGGACAACAGGGCACTGCTGACTGCACTGGGCCAGACCTGCTGACCAC
The DNA here is from genome assembly GCA_013398175.1 of Climacteris rufus. NCBI lineage: Eukaryota > Metazoa > Chordata > Aves > Passeriformes > Climacteridae > Climacteris > Climacteris rufus. The sequence goes on along the minus strand of VZRZ01007167.1, from coordinate 136,238 downwards.
CCCCATGTGGCTGGAGCCCACCAGAGCACTTAGAGGACAGCATTGCAGTAGAGCAATGGGCCAGGGGTCCCTGCCTGCCCCTTCTCCCCACCCATCTCCCCTACCCCAAGGCGCAGTGCTGTCCCACCTGGGCAGTTCTCCGCACAGCTATCTTGCGCACTGTGGCTGGAGCCCTGGCCCCAAAGGAGGCCGGGATGGATTTCTGGACGTTGCCGAATGTGAGTGCTCCATACCTGTGGGACAAGGCACTCTTGAGGAAGCTGCGACTGCTGCCCCCACCTCCGGCGGTGGAGCCATGCTTGAGCATGTTGCTGACTCCAGCCAGAACTCCAGGGCAGGTGTGCCCCAGGTCCTTGGTTCTCACCCCTGCTCCATGGCACAGGGCCGACCCTCCCAGCCTCCCCTCTTGCCTGTGCAGCCGGAAGCGGTCTGAGGTGTAGAGCAGATACTCAGAGACGTTGCGCCCTGTGATGTCTGCCAGGATGTCCCCTGTCACCACCTTCATCTGTGGGGGGTGGCCCCCCACGCCACTAGGGCAGGAGAAGCCGGTCCCCTGCATGGAGCACGTGCACTTGATGGGCTCATGGATGATGTGGGGCAGGGTGGGGGCCGAGGTCACAGTCCCTGAGGAGCAGAAGGGGAGGCTCACAGCCAGGCTCTTGCGTACCCCAGCTGCTGGGGGCAGCGTGAGGCAGGGGGCTGGCCAGGCAGAGTCCTGGCGACCAAGAAGGACAAAGAGACAGACATGGGTAAAACTTTGGGGGGACAGAGATTCAGAGACAGGCCATGAGGAATGGTTGGAAAAAGAAACAGCTGGGGACCACATCCAGCAAAGGTGACGCAAGGCTGGCCACAGGGCTTGTGACAGTGTCACCATTCAAGGGGCTCTATTGGCAGGGCTGGGGCTGAATGGGAACAGTGTTCCAGGGCCTGCACTGGCCCTGGGCCACAAGTTCAGCCCAACAAGGCTCTGCTGTGTGGCCAGGCCAGACTCACAGGTACTCCCAGGGATCCCTGGAGCCACTTCTGTAAGCAAAGTCATCATCTCCCTGCTGGAGACAAATCCCATACACAGGCGCACCCAGCGCCAAGTGATACCTTTAATAGCAGAAAAGGTCGTGGAGTTCCAGGCATGGAGCAGGTCCTCATCCACTGAGATGGGATAGTCAGAGGGAGCTGGGGATGGCGGCGGTGGCACAAAATTGGAGAGTGGCAGGCCCTGGGTGAAGGAGTCAATGCACATGGCATCGAAGTACTTGGCTGCCAGCATCTTGGACTCGTTGCTATTGAGGTTGACAGTCTGCATGGGCTGGTCCAGTGTGTTGTTGAAGGGTGTCTTGAGCACACAGGTGGCCCCCACACCAGAGGGCAGATGGAAAGTGTTCACCAGCTGCTGAGGGCTGGCATCAGGAGACAGCCTGATGCTGCAGGGAATGAGCCAGTGAGGAGGAGCAAGGAGCAAGAGACACAGATCTCAGCACCTTGGCCACCTTCTCCTGGGACCTCCCTGAGGCCTTGGCACTTATCATGGGCACACACAGCCTCTGCCTGGCATGACCAAGCTGCTAGTCACACTCAGGGCTGGCATCTCTCCCAGAGACACCCTGGCCAGGAGAGAGACTGCTTTCTGTCAGGGGACATGGCACCAGCCAGACTCTGCTCCAAGCCTGAGCCAGCCCTGGCACTAGGCCTGCTGTGGGTTGCCCTCCCCACTGCGCCCTTGCAGTCCTACTGAGGGAGACAGGGATGGGGCTGGGGCACTGGGTGCTGGTCACCAGGGGTAGCAGCTCTCACCGGTACTCACGCCGCTCCTCGTTGGCGTAAGGAATGAAGTTGCCCTTGGGCTGAGTGTAGTTGTGGTATTGGGAAGGCGAGAGGATGAGGGGTGGCAGGTCACCTGTGGGGACAACGACAGGAACCCACTTGTAGCCACAGCACTGCTGCACACTGCTGCTCAGGGAGACTGTGCCTTGGCCTTGTCCTCCTGCAGCCAGTGGCCACACGGGGGCAGGCAGAACAGGCCACCTGGCCTGCAGGTAGGTGCACACACCTATTTCAGGCACGGAGAGCGCCACAGTCATGGCCACACAGACGAAAAAGGCAGGCAGGAGGATCTGTGAGAAGAGGGCCTTGGTGTTGCGCTTGGCGCAGTGGAAGCGTTTGACAATCAGCCCGTGGAACTGGCGCAGCTTCAGCCATGACCCTTCCAGCTTGAAGCTCCCCTGACCTGCCAGGTCACGATCCTCTGCTTCCACCTCTGTCTCTTGCTCTGGGAGGAAGAGGGACATCAGCCCCCTGGCACAGTTGCTCCTACGCTCGCCTGAGCTCCCAGAAAGCTCAGCCAGACACCCAACCCAGGTCAGCCACCCCGAGGACCAAGGCAGCACCCAACCCCAACTCTGCCACCAAGCCACAGCAGCAGTGCAGTGGGAAACAAGACACCTGGCTGGCAGGTTCCTCTTGGCCCCAACTGGGAAATTTAGACAATAGTTTTAATAAAACAACCTATATTGGTGCTTTTTTGTAGGACCCCTCCATTTTCCCATTGGCTCTCCTAGCTTGTGAGGCGTCAGCACAGTCAAGAACAGGGACAAGACACAGCTGGGGGTCCCAGCAAGGCAGTGGGAGCTCTGCCAGGGCACTGTCCTGGCTGTGCCTCCCACAGCCCTGGTGGTGGGGAAAGGTGGCACATCCCTGAAATAATCACAAGAGTTGCTGAGATAACCCAGAACAGGATCTGTGACTACAGTAACAACCTTGGGGCACCTGCCTGCACCCTCCATATCCAGCAATCCCAGCATCCAGGCAGAGAGAACCTTGCAGCCGAGGCAGGGTATGGCAGGTGAAACCATTAACTGGAAGGTGATTCTGTACCCAAGGGCCAAGAGGAGAAACCCAACAGGTGCCAGTGTGGGGAGGTGGGCATGTTAGTGGAGCAAGTCTGCAAAGTGGCATTGGAGACCCACAGGAGGCAGAGCCAATGTCAGCTGCCCTCACTGGCTCCACATCTTGGCAGGAGACCCCTCACATCCTGCCAGGCTGGGGTGCAAACTTGTGGAAGAGCCCATTCCCCACCCTCCTGCCCAGGCTGTGGCTCTCTGGGTGCGGTGTTGGTGAATGCACCATCAGCACCCTCCCTGCGAGCTCTCATCCCAGCAGTCACAGCCACCCATCCTGGACATAACCACACACCCCCCAGGGCCAGGGCCAGCTGTGCCCGCCCCTGGGACACCCTCCGTGTCCTAGCCGAGTGCCTGCCCCAGCCCCTGCCACTGGCCAGGCACCAGCGGCACCAACCTTGCAGACTGACGTTATCGGGGTCCTGCCGGTTATCGAACAGGGGCGCGTAATCCCCAAAGAATTCGGAATAAGCCCCACCTTCATCGCCACGCACGGAGCCCACTGAGGACGCCGAGCGCAGGGACGCCTGCGACTGAGCCAGCTTGGAGCAGGTCACCAGGTTGCTGAGCTCCACCTCAGGCTTCTCTGGCATGGCTGCTTCGGCCAGGGGCTCCCCATTGGCCTCAGGCTTCGGGCCCAGCTCAGAGGTAGGTGGTTGCAGGGCATCCTTCTTGGACTCCTTCATGTCTGAAAGGAAAAATGTGGGTTGCCACTGGCCATGCTACTCTTCACTGCAGCATGACACAGAGTGGGGATGGATCATATCGTAGAAATCACATACTGGTCTGGATTGGGAGGGACCTTAAAGCTCATCTCATTCCACTGCCCTGGCATGTGCAGGGACACTTTTCACTAGACCAGGTTGCTCCAAACCCCATCCAACCTGGCCTTGGACACTTCCAGGGACAGAGCAGCCACAGCTTCTCTGGACAATCTGTGCCAGGGCCTCACCACCCTCACAGGGAAGAACTTCCTTCTAACATCTAATCTGAACTGCTCCTCTTTTAGCTTAAAACCATTCTCCCCTTGTCCTATCACTATCTGCCCACGTAAAGTCTCTCTCTCTCATTTTTTCAAGCACTCTTTGGGCACTAGAAGGGGTTCTAAGGTCTCCTCGGAGCTTTCTCTTCTCCAGGCTGAACACCCCCAGCTCTCTCAGCCTGGCTCCATGGCAGAGGTACTCCAGCCCTCAGAGCACCTCTGTGGTCTCCTCTGGACCCACTCCAACGACTCCACATCCTTCCTGTGCTGAGGACCCCAGAGTTGGACACTTTTCCAGCTGGGAGCAAACCCAGAGCAGAGCAGAGGCTGGCTGCCCTTGGCTGGGACGGACTCTGCTGGAAACCTCTCCTCCACTTGGGACAGGAGACTTCTGCAGCCACCAAGCCCAGCAAGATCACACAGCCCTTGCTAGCCCCAGCAGCACCATGTGCTCCCCCAGTGTCATACCCACGTCGCTGTTCTCCAGAGACTGGTCCTCCTCAGACACCTTCAGAAAGACCTCCTCCAGTGTGGTATCCATCAACCCAAAACTGGTGAGGTCCAGCTCGTCCAGGCTCTGCTCCAAGTGCTACAGGGCAAAGTGGTGCATGAGGAGGGCAGGAGATGCCCACAGTGCCACAATCCCCTTCCTGCCCACCCCAGCAGGTCCTGCAGGTACCTGGAAGAGCCTCTCAAAGCAGCCCTTCTTGACAGCCTCACTGGGCAGGATGTAGGAGAGCTCTGTGTTGGTGTCTGAGATGAGGAGGCAGGAGGCCACATACTTCTTGATGAACTGGGAGACGCGAGGCTCAGAGCAGGGGCTGACAGAGGAGTGGCCTGGAGGGCTGTGTGGCTGGCTTGGCTCTGGCAGAGGAGCAGCATCTATCAGTCACTTCACACCTGGCCTCCCACCAGGACCCACAACATTTCTCCTACTCCCCAGTGGCACAGGGGCTTCCCTGTCACCCTGCCTGGCCTGGGGATGGTATTCTGCAACATGGTCCAAACTGGACATCTTGGTGGGCAACCCACAGGCTGGACAGAACCAGCACCTGGAAGCAAATGCCACTATGTAGGGTCTGACCAAGGAACCAGTTGGGAGAAATTAAGGTTGAGAAATGGGACCTCCTACACCTCTGCCCCTTCCCTTCTGCCCTCCATGTGGCCTAAGGAGACTCAGGATGGGAGCACTTGGGCTTTGACCTCTCGTTCCTTTGCTGGGCTGAAGACGGGCTGGTCCCATATACTCCTCTAAACAAAGGGTCCCACTGCTCCCCAGACCTGTGCTGTTCCTGGTGTCTGACTGCTTCTTCACCACTGTCAGCTTGTAGCCATCACCATAGGTGCTCTTGAGGAACAGCGGGGAACCACAGCACTTGAGCTTGCCATGGGAGATGATGGCGATGCGGTCCCCCAGCAGGTCAGCCTCATCCATGTGGTGTGTGGAGAGCAGGATGGTCCTCCCTGATGGTGGCACAGAGCCTCAGCAGAGGGGCCAGGGCTGTCACAGAGGACCATGTCAGGCTCTGCCCAGCTCCACTCACCTGGCTTGTACTTGAGGATGAGGTCCCAGATGGCCCTGCGGGCATACGGGTCCACACCAGCTGTGGGCTCATCCAAGATAACGGCCCGAGACCCACCCACAAAGGCAATGGCCACCGACAGCTTCCTCTTCATACCACCTGAGAGGGTCTGCACCTGGCAGTGCCGTTTGTTGGAGAGTTCCAGGTCCTCAATCATCCTGGGGACAGGGCAGAAACACCAGCAATGCTGGTGGGGCTGTACTGGTGCCCAGTGCCTGTGGGGAGTATGTAATGCCTCTTCCCCACATGGTACCTGTGGCCCTGAGCTGCTGGGACTGCCCAGCTGCAGTCAGACTATGAGCATCTTCTGCTCACTTCCACAGCCTGACACCCAAGCGTGGAAAAACACCTTGTGGAGATGCTCCAGGGGACACCTCTGCCACCAGATCACCCCCGACAGCACGGTCAGCAGGAAGGAGATTCGCTCAAGCCAAAGGCATGGATAGAGATAAAGGAACTGGAGGGTGCCTACTTGTCCATCTCCTTGCGGATCTCCTCCTCTGCCATGCTCTTTAGCTGTGAGTAGAACCAGAGGTGCTCCTCCACTGTCAGCCTGTCAAAGAGCACGTTGTGTTGGGGACACATGCCCAGGTTCTTCCGTATCTTGTCCATCTCTGTACGGATATCATGCCCGTAGATGGTTGCAGAGCCCGATGTTGGAGGGAACAAGCCAGTGAGGATGGACCTAGATGGATGGAGAAAGGTAACAGTGTGAGAGAGCTCATATTCCTTGGTCTGGTCCCAATCCCAACCACCACCTCCAGGAGCATCTGCTGGGCCCCAGGCAGTATCAGCACGGGGCAATGAACCCACTGCCTGTCCCATGTTCGTGCCAGCCCCACACCCATACTACTGCTCTCTGGGCATGGCACTAGCTGCCACAGGGCCCTGCAGAGACATCCTGAAGTCACTTCCTCACATCCTGCAGCTGGCCAGAGGGACATGGCCCCTGTCTGCCCAGACAGGCACTCACATGGTGGTGGTCTTGCCTGCACCATTGTGCCCCAGGAAGGACACGACCTGGTTCTCGTAGAGGTTGAGGCTCAGCTTGTTTAACGCCAGCTTCTTGTCTGTCTTGTAGACCTTGGTGAGCTTGTCGATGCAGACGACCAAGGGGAGGTGGGTCGGCTCCTCCTCGATGCCCCGCGTCTCCTCTGCTGTGACAGTAGGATGGTTAGGAGCTAGAGGAAGGCAGGGAAGCCAGGCTTGGAGTGGGGCTCCCTGGGGATGAACCAACCCTCCTCCATCCCATGGTGGCTGGGCTGGCTCATGGCCCCTTCCCCTCTGCTGCTCGCCAGCTTCCCCCCTCCCACACCACAGTGGCAGCTCCCAGAGAGGCCACAGTACTTGGCCTGGTATCCTGCCCCAGGAAGAGCACAGGGGACACACACAGGTCCACGGCCAAGGCAAGACCTTCTGGCAGAGCCAGGGCCATCCCTGTGCCACCCACTGCCACCGCAGCTGCCCTCACCCAGCCTCCGGCTCTCCATGGCACAGGCCTGATCCTCCTCCATGATACTGAGGCGGGTGGTGCGTGACCAGGGCCAGGTCCACTCCCAGGTCTCCAAGCGCCCGTTGCCAAACCAGTAAGATTTCTGGAAAGGGAAGTACCAGGGCCGTGGCAGGCCGAACATGCCTGCAACCACAGCCCCAGGGAGTCAGGGCCAACCCTGCACCCAGGGCCATACAGAGGCCACTGAGGGCTGGGGCAGAGGTTGGCCTGGGCACAGGCTTGGGCATTTCCCCAGGTCAGGTCACCCACTGCAGGGTGGGGGCTTGTGAGTGCTCCAGCTAGCTGGGCTCAGGGCAGCTCTGTGGGCTGTGCCAGGAAATGACATCCTTTGGGATTTGGCTCATGCTTCAGTTTTACAATGAAAAAAAAAGGAATCAGCTGAGATACCTCCCCAAGGAGGTATAAGGGGGACTAGTATCCCAGCTGTGGACATCTGGCTTTGCTACAGCTGGCCCCTGAACTGAGATACCTGCCTGACATGAGGACATGCAGGCCTCCTGTAAGGAGGCCCTCATGCCCCTCCGCCCACACGTACCCGGGTGCACGGCCTCGATGTACCACGTGAGTACCCCGTACACCATGGCATCCACAACCAGCATCATCATGGACAGCAGGAGGTTGAAGTCATCTCCTTCCACAGGTGACTGGCTGAAGGTGTGCCACTGGATACCCACACCAGCCACCTCATACAGCGCAAAGTACTTGGAGCCCAACCCGAAGGCTGTGGTGGACATGAGGGACTGTGAAGTGGAAGAGGAAAGAGAATGGGAGGTCAGCATAAACCACAGGTCAGCTCCAGAGGAACAGGTTGGGGTGAATTCCTATCCAGTGCTGCTCCACCCAGCCCCAGGGAAATGCTCCTGGCCCTGAGAAGCACCAAACCTCCTGGAGATGCCTCCAAAGCGCCACAGGGAGTTGGCGTTCATACAGGCAGAGGCTTGGTGACAGCTTGGTGGCTTCATACTGGACATGAGGTGCCTGGGGCAAATCTAGGGCTGAGCATGTCCCCAGCTCCTGCAGCCAACTCACCGCAATGCACTTCTCAAAGGCTGTGATCTTGTCATGTGCCACTTCCTCCCGGATGGCCACATACATGTAGGGCACATAGCTGAGGAAGTAGATGATGCCGCCACAGGCAGAGGCCAGCTTGGCCTTGGAGTAGAGCACCGACACCAGGAAGCTGCAGGGAGGACAGTGTCTCCTTGGATCCCACTCCACCAGGACTTTCCCCACACCATAAGTTTTTGGTGGTGTTGAGGCAATAAATTGGCTCCCCAAATCAGCTGCCTGGGGGAACTTGTGCCCCTCCACTGCCCCTTGCCCACACAGCTCCCAGCACCCTTGCTCCACGGCACAAGAACCTGGTGTTGCCTGTGCCCCTTTACTGGCCAGCACAGACCAGGCAGCTCACCAGAACATGATGGTGGCCACGGCATAGATGGCGAGAAAGAGCCATATTATGAGGACATCGCTGTGCATCAGGACCTTGCCATACTTGAGAATGGCAGTGAGTGCCGTGACCGAGATGGAGAGCTGGACGAAGCCAGTGATGAACCAAGCCACCCAGTGCACCGCGTTGTTCAGGCCCATCATCTTCATCACCTGTGAGGCCAAAACTGCTCAGTGGGACTGTCCCCAACCCTGTGCACCCCTGCTGCCACTCTCACTGAGCTGGGACAGCGAGGGGCAGCATCATGGGAGCTGCTGGGAGTGGGCAGGACACAGCACCCTGTGCTAGGGTGCCAAGGAGCTCAATTCCCTCCAGTGCTGGGCAGGGTGCATCTCGTGACAGAGACACTTAGAAGGACCAGCTCAGCCCAGGGATTTGGGATCTGCGTCTGCCCCAGCTCACACAACCCAGAAATACAGGGAAGATGACCAGGGACACAGCACAGAATGAAGGGCTCAGATATGCCCACTCCTGCTCAAGGATCTCCTCCACCATCCCCACCTCTTTCAGGCGATGCTCCTTCTCTGTCACAATGTGCTGGATCATCATGGCCACTGAGTAAACCCAGGAGATCACCATGCACAAGGGCATCATGTGCTCAATGACGAAGAGAAAGCTGATGGGATAGAGGAAGAGAGGGGAGAATTGGATGATGGCACTGCTGCAGAGACCTGCGGAGACCCTGGAGCACAGAGCCGTGGAGGGGCTCTCCTACCACTCAGGGACAACCAGTCTCTAACCCAGCACCTCCCTAGTGCCCTAAAAAAGCTTCTCCAGTGAGCCCACAGGACAATCCAGTGTCATGGCTGGTAGGCTCTGGCAGGCAGGTAGTATCCACAGGCTCAGCACAGGGCCCTGCCTACCCTGGTGTGGATTGGGCCCTCTCCACTCTCCTGCCCCAGCATGTTGGTGGCTCTGGGACTTCTACAAGTGCTGTCCCCAAACCACTGTGATGCATAACCATCGACAGACCCATGGTGCCATTCCTTTACTTTCCCCTGCCTTCCTGAGCCTGATGGTCCAAGGAATTGGGCTTAACTGGTTGCTCATCATTCCCAGTGTCACCATTCTCTTTCAAGACCCCAAACTTGTTCCCTTCTCCCAGCTAAAGTGTGGCCTGCACAGGGGAAGGTGGAAGGTCCTGCAGGTGAGTGTTACTCACTCATCTCGGGTGTAACACGGGTACGGGAACATCTGCACATAGTTGCCAGGCTCCACCACGTCATGGCCAACAAATGTGTTGATGAGGGCGCGCTCCATCATGTCTGTGGAGAAGAGGCCAGGCTGAGCGCGCAGGGGCCAGGGACGTGGGCAGCTGTGGCAGGGCACCAGAACTTACCCTGGATCCAGACAAAGCCGTAGAGGAAGTAGAAGCGGCCACCAGTGTTGGGGCCAGGCCGCCAGTATGCCCGTCGGATCTCGTTGGTCTTCTCTGTGAAGCTGGAATTCTGCCGGATCTTGTACATGACATGGGGGGGCAGCGAGCCATCCTTGTTGGTCTGGAAGATGACGCCTGTGGGCAGCAAGAGAGGCAAGGAGTCCATGGGGGCACAGCCACATTGGCTGGTCCACAGTGACAGGCAGGGATGGGGAGGGCACCACGAGAGCTGCCATGGATGAAAGGGGCAGCATAGCCTGAGATGCAAGACTCCCATGGGAAGCAAGGGCACATAGACAGCAGTCTCTGGCAGTGGGAGAGCCAGGACAGCAGCATGGTGCTGAGCCAGCAACACTTGGCCCGGGGCACTGGATGGGCACCATGAGATGCTCAGTCCTCTCATCCACCCAACACATGCACCAAGGGAGCCACATGCCGAAGCCAATGGTTCCGGGGCGCAGCTGGAGAAGGGCAAAGCTTCAGGGACCCTTGAGAAGGGCTGGTTTCCAGGGACATACTGGCAAAGACTGTGACGTTGTCCTGGTAGGCCTGATTCAGCGTGTAGTTGACAATGCTCTCCTCATCTGGGAAGCCTTTGAAGATGTCCACACTGACCTAGTGGGAGGAGAATCATAGAATCAGTAAGATTGGAAAAGCCCTCTAAGGTCATTGAGTCCAACAATTAACCCAAGTACTACCAAGCCCAGCACAAAACCATGTTCCCAAACGTCAAATTCACACGCTTTTTGAACACTTTCATGGTTACTAGCACTGCTCTGGGCAGCCTGTTTCAATGCCTGACCACCCTTTCAGTGAATAAATTTTCCCTAAAATCCAATCTAAACCTCCCCTGGTACAATTTGAGGCTGTTTCCTCTTGTCCCGTCACTTGGTACCTGGGAGAAAAGACCAACCCCCACCTGGCAACACCATCCTTCTAAGTAATTGTAAAGAGTTGGAAAGTTCCTTCTGAACATCCTTTTCTCCAGGTTGAGTCCCCCCAGCTCCCTTAGTCCCTCCCCCTCAGACTTTTGCTCCAGACCCTTCCCTGGCTCCATTACCCTTCTCTGGACATGTTCCAGCAGGCCAGTGAGATCCTAAGGCCCCAGATGGGTCTAGCACTCGGAGCCTGCACACAGTACAGCATGCGTCACCCAAAGCCACCCCCAGCCCCTGAACTCAACAGTGTGTGGGCACCTTCACCCTTGACATCTACCCCAAAGCTCTGGACACTGCAGGAGCCACCACCTCACCCAGGGATCCTGTCCCATCCCTTACAGAGGTCAGAGTGGATCTGACCCTTTTCAGCCCCACAGAGCCTGGCTGTGGGTGGTTCCATGTTCCCACAGGTGGGCTTCACCTCACCTTGGCCATGAAGTGGACCCAGCCACAGGCAGCATTGTCAATGGCGTCCAGCTGCTGGAGCAGGATGCTGGCATTGGGCAGGGAGAAGTTGCCATTGAGGAAATTGTGCAGAACATCGGTGTCGGAGATATTCAGGATCTCTGGGTGCTTGTGGAGGTCAGCGGTCAGCTGAGACAGAGAGGAAGACATGGGAGGGAGAAGTTTGGGTATGCCCTGCTTTTTAGGTCACTGTCTTCCCCATGGACTCAGGTAGGACCCGAAGCTCCTCCTGGGGATGGGGGACAGTGTGCACACTGTGCAGGGATCCAGACTGGTCCCCACAAGAGCAAGGTGGGTATCAGGGAGTACCCCATGAAGAAGTTACAGGGTACCTGGGGGCAGGACATCCCCTTCTCCACTGCCAAAGCAGTAAGTCCCAGGCAGGCTCATCTTCACCACACTGTCCTACCTGCTGGAGCCAGCGGATGCGTCTCTGCAGCCTTCCCTCCTCCAGGTAGGCTCGGATCTCAGGAGAGATGTTCAGCCATGCTTTGGCATAGTGGGTGACGTTGCCAACAAAGGCGAAGGTCTCATTGGCCTGGGGGCCAGGCAGAAGGTCACACATCAGGCACAGGGGCAGGGGAGCCTCCTGCTTTCCAAGATGCCTAGCAGCCATGGAGATACCTGCCCACCTCCCACTGCCTGTGGGAGCTGCCTGTGTCTGGCAGTCAGCCTCTTCCCCATCACGCAGCCCACCTGCACGGCAGGGCGGGTGAGAGAGGAAGGACAAGGATCCCAGCCTATGCATCCTCACCTTCAGGATGACCTTGTCAACTTCAGTGCCCACGGGTGCATACAGGATTTTAGGGTTGCTGGTCATCAGATGCACAAGGAGGCCCAAGTTCCGTTGCTCCTTGCTGGTGAAGCCCAGTGAGCTCATGTTGCCCTGCTTCAGTGCCTCAGGCTCGATGGTCCTGCAAACAGGGCTCAGGATGTCCACTTCGCTCCAGGCCCAGCACCCTTGCTGCAGGCAGCTCCCACCCCTGCCTGTGACTGACTCCAGTGACTGGGCCTTCACACTGACTCCAGTGCCTGTGTGTTGCTGCCCAACATAGGGAGTGTCCTTGGCTGCAGCACAAGGTTGCAGTACAGCACCTATCCTGCCTGCTCAGCAAGGAGTGACACCCCTGGCCATGCAGGGAGCACCTGGAGCTATCCCCCAGCACTCCTACCGGTTGTTGCCGCAGAGGATGGGCTGCAGCCCGGCCCAGAGCTGCACAAATGCCGAGAACTGCCCCTGGGGATTGTCACTGCCAGCCGGGCCCTCCCCAGCGCCCTCCTCTTCCTCCACTGTGGCATTGCCAGCCGTGGCATTGGTGCCGGCCCAGCTGGTGCTGTTGGCAGTGGGTGGTGGGGCCTTGCTGGCACAGGCTCCTCTGGGCAGCAGTTTGGCCAGTGCTGAGAGAATGTCCACGTCCCGGAGAACCTTCTCCATTTCCACCAGGTCCTCAAGAAGGGCACGGAGGCGGTGCTGGGTGGCCGTGCTGTTCACCTTGTCCAGCTTCAGCTGTGTGGATGAGTGGACAAGGAGTTACTCATTGCTGGGGCAACAGAGTCCTGCTCACCATTAGGAAGGGACCAATGGGGACCCCAAGCAGTGGCAACTCCACTTTCTTGGTTAAAAGGTTGGAGCTGTGCCCAGGTAAGGCCCTGGACTCATGGCTGTGCATCCATGGCTATCAGGCAGTGAGAGTGGTGGCAAATGCTGACAGGGACTTGCTGGCAGGACATGAGATGTCACTCAAGACAGGAAGGGTGGTCTTCTGTGACTACAAAGGACACATTGGGCTTGGGTGGGACAAGGAGTGGGACCTCACAGCCAGCCTTTAGCTGTACCACCAAGGGCATTGCCAGTCCTGGGGAGAGAAGCCACAGGGACACCTCGGAAGATGTTGGCGACACCCAGTCCCACCCAACAGGCAGTGTCCAAGCAGGTGCTAGAGGGGGAATCATCTGGGATCCTACTAAGGAGCTGGGTGGGGGGGTGCTCATGTCAGAGAAAGGGCTGACCAGGAGAAGCCAGGCTATGTAACAGTTCCCCATCCCCACACAATCCCAGCTGAGTAGAAATCCCTGCCCAAGTCTCCTCCCTGCCGCCAGACTGCCCCACCTGCCCAGCTCTCACCCTGCTGACGATCTTGGGCGTGTCCAGCTGCTCCCGAAGCTCAGTGGCCAGCTGGGCAAAGCGCTCCTGGCGGGTGGCTCGGCTGCCATTGCAGGCCAGTGCCCGGTACGCTGCCAGCAGCGGCTGCTGCCTGGGGGACACGCGCAGGAGGCGGCGCAGCCCCCCCGGGCTCTGCTCACATGTCAGCTGCTCCAGCATTGGCCCAGTGAAGAGGACATTCTACGGGGCAGGGAGTTGTGGGGACCATGATGCAGTGCCCATCCCAGAAAAGCAGCCCATGTTGCCCCGTGAGATGCTCACCTCCATCTCAGTGACCAAGGCCTGGGGGCTATCGGAGATGGCGGGTGCCACAGCAGTGCTAGTGAGGCCCAGGGCCTGGGAGAGCATGCGGAGCAGCACTGGCTGGCGTGGGGCTGCCACTGGGTCCCGCAGCACCCTGTGAACCAGCCCTTCCTGCAGGCTCCTCCAGCCATGGGGGAGGCTCTTCTGCAAGAGGAAGAATGGGGACGGCTGGTCGGGTAGGGGCTCCCCAGGTCCCCCTCTTTGTGTGTCCCCAAGCATAAGCAAACAGCCCCATGGCACCTATGGTCTCCACGGGGAGGGGAAGAAAAGGGATGTGCAGATGCAGGGAGCAGGGGAGATTGCTCCCACTTTGTGTCTGGCATGCGGGGGAGCCCTGCTCCCTGAGTATCTACCACCTAGGCAGAGTCAACCCCCACCGCAATGGTAAACCCAGGCACAGAAACTGGTGGCAGCACCAGGATGGACCCCAGCCATCACTGCTGATGCTTGGCCCTGACAATGTCCTGTCACAGCCCCTCTTCTGGGAATGACACACCCAGATCACCCTGGGGTGGGATATGGAGGGGACAAGAGGAAAGGCCCTACCCTACCATGTCCCCTGCACACAGCACCGCTCCTCACCTCCAGCTGTGTCATCTTCCCGCTGGGGCTAAACCCATCCCACACGTCTTGCTCGTGGGTGTCATCAGGTACCAAAGGAAAGGAACCGAAAAACTGGCGGTACACCTGCACCAGGACAGGAGCAAGGCTGCCAGGTGTGTCGGGACTGGAGCACCAGTGCTGCACCTGCTTGCCCAGCAAGGCCCTGGCGTGAGGTGGCAGGGTAGGAATAAATCCCATCGGGTGCCATTCATGTGGAAGCACAGTCCCCTGCAAGGCCCAGAGGTCACCCACCTCCTGCAGGTCAATGCTGGAGCCCAGGAGCAGCTCGGCCGTGCTGTTGGGGAGGGACAGGTTCTGCATCAGGAAGCGCCGCAGCTCACCCTGGTCCTTGGCCGCCCACGCCAGCGTGAAGCCAGACCCTGGCAAGGAGCAAGGTAGAGGGTAAGAGCAGCCCACCAGCATCAGGGACACAGTGTGGCCTCCGAGCTGGCCCTGCCCGATGCAGTGATGCGGGACAGTGACAGGACACTGCCACACACCATCACTTCACTGAGTACCGGGCAGGTTGGCACCTCTGTCCCTGCCTGCACAGGCAGCGGGGACAGGCAGCACATAGCCCACCTGCTCGGCGGCTGAAGTGGGTCTCCATGGAGCTGGGCTCAGGGCTGCTGAGGGTCTCCAGGTGCTGGCGCAGTGACTCCAACTCCTCCTCCAGTCCTGGGTGCTGCGGGTCGAAGAGGCTGCTTTGCTCTACTGCCTCGCTGAGGTGTTCCAGGATCTGTGTAACCCTGTGAGAGCCCAGCACCACCCTGGCTTCAGGGACAGAAGGATGGGGACACCTTCCCCAGAGTTCTGGGAGAAAGAGCCCCTCAGGTGCAGGGGACAGCAGTGTTGTCTGAAAGGGGGCACCACTGTCCTTGTCTGCGCACTGAATCCAGCGTTCCAGGGTGCAGAGGAGAGCCCCAGCACCTACGGTGTCCCCAGGGGCCACCTCCATCCTCCTCCCAGCACTTGAACACCCAGGAGCCCACAGGGGAACAGGCTGAGGTGTCCCCTGCACCCTGAGGACACAGTGGTCTGCACCCAAGCACTTTGGGGGACGCCAGCTTATGCCTCAGCCCCAGGGTGGCAGTGGCAGCATGGAACGGGGCAGGCTCTGTGCCAGAGCATGTGGAGTGGAAGGGGAAGCACATGGCAAAGGGCAGAACTCACGTGGAGTTGGAGTACTGCAGAAAGCCAAACTCATCACGCTGGCCATCGGGGCACAGGGACTGCATGACGGGCAGGATCCCGGCTGAAGTGAGCGGGGCGGCCGTGTAGAAAGCTGGAGCCAGCGAGAGTGCAGAAAAGGCCAAGAAAGTGCGGGCAGGAGGGAGGAGAGGCGGGGAGGCAGGGAGGGGGAAGGGGCCACCAGAGAAACAGACACTCAGTTCAGAAAAGCGTGCGCCGAGGTCTGCGTGCCCATGGGAGGCTGGTGGCCATGGTCAGAAGTCAGCAGCTTTCCCATCAGGGCTGTCCTGGCTGGTGACCATGTGGGGCTGCAGGCAGCTACCACAACCCTGGCTCCAGACCTCTCACCCCCACCCACTCTTCCCTGGGTGATGGGTCCCTCAAGCCCCACAATGAAGCCAACTTCTGCTGCTTGCCCCCAAGACAGCCACCAACCTCCTCTGGGCTTCGGGCCCCTCTTGTTAGTAACCTCAGAGGCAGTGGTGGATCTCCAGAGGAAAAGGAGGAAGAATACAACAGGGAAAAGAGAGCTGTCACCTGCAGTTCCCAGAACACCCAACCTTCCCCCAACCCGGCTGCCCTGACTTGCGACGGTTGGAGGTGGGTGGAAATGGAGACACAGAGTGTGGAGATGGAAGAAACAGGGAGAAGCGATGGGCTGCCAAACCTTCCCCCCTCCACTGGCATTGAGCCATTGTCCCTGCCGGGACCCTACCATGCCCAGAATGCCCCTGCACAATGGGGACCACAGGTCCCCAGGCAGAGCTGGGCAGGGACCCTGCTCTTGCCACCCCAGCCGGTGACCCTGTGGTTAGAGATGGGTCAGTACTGTTAACAAGGCCACGACTGGTGGGGACTGGTGAAGATGTGCTTCTGGCAGGGACAAGGGACAAGGTGTAGCAAGGGATGGGTCAACAGCCTGCGGGGGCGGTGAGACCCACACTGGTAGCCATGCCATGTTTGGTGACAAAATCAGTGAATGGGTGGCATCTTGCGGGCCTCGAGGCTCCTAGTAGTGCCACATCCTAGCTTGTCCCAGCCACAAGGGGCCAGACAGGGACCTGGTGGTGGTGCCAGGGTGGAAGCCAGCCCCAATCCCTTGGTGATTGGGCAAGACTGGGTGACACAGGCCACTACATGGGTGACAACACCCAGCAGGCTCTGTCCCAGGAGGGAGGCAAGAAGAAGGGGTAGGACAAGCCTGCACCAGGCCTGGAGAGCCCTCTGCAGCCCAGGAGGCTGGCCAGCAGCATCATCCGAGGGGGTACACCACCAGAGCTGGTAAGCCCCCAAGGGAGAAGCAGGCAGGCGCCTTACTGCGCTGCCCAAGCTCATCTTCACCAGCTGTGGAGGAAGGTAAGGGGGTTACAGAGGCACGGATTAGGCCAGAGTTGATCGAAACCAGGCTCTTCCTCCCCAGACTATGAGGCCAGCACTGGCAAAGGAAGGGGGGGAGGTGCCCACTCATCCCACCAACTTACAGACTGGCGCATGCAGTTGAGGCATGAAGGGCAGGCGGGCAGGGGAGATGGTGGGAAAGAAAAAGAAAACATGAGCAAAAAATAACAAAAAAACCAAACCAAAAACCACACAACACAGAGCGCACGTCAGCGCTGGGACAGGAAGACGGGCAGTGCCTGCCGCAGTCGGACTGCACTGGCAGCTGGGCTCTCCCTCGCTGGCACACACTGAAACACAGGCTCAAACCATCGTTACATGGGGTCACCACCAGTACCCAGCATCTCTCCTGGTTTCGCTGTGCCCCTTGTGCCAGGGCACCCATCAAGGTGGCCATCCATGGGCCCTGGCGAGCTGGCGGCTCCACTTCGCTGCCTCCTCCCAGCAGCACAGCCTGCGGGCACCAGAGCCCTGGCCAGAGCTCCAGCTGGAAATCTCCTGGAGCCCCCACCTCCAGTTCTGTCTATCTGTCACCCTGCCAGGACTCTGAGTCCCCCAGAGCCAGGTGCAGGGCTTCCTGCAGGACATTTCCTACCCCCACGGGGGACCCCTTCCCAGAGCCACCCCAGCTGCTTCTCGAGAACGTGGAGGGACCATGACTGTTTCAGCACCATCAAGCTTGCCCTTCCCTAACACAAAATGTCCCTGCCAATGACAGTCACAGGCTGAATGGGTGCTGCCACCCCCAAGAGAGCCCCCTCCAGGCTGGGACAGACTCTTTCATTCCCACCCACCGTGTCTGCCCCATCAGCCCTTGGCTGCAGCCCCTGCCCAGTGCGTTGTCCCCCAAAAGGCCTCTCTGGGTCTACCCTGGTCCCAGGTTAAAGCACCTCCCCAGACCCTCAGGGTGCCTCCAGGTGTGGGAGTGCCCCAGGCACACATAGCTAGGACTCACCTTCCTTCACAGGGATGGTTGGCTTCTTCTGCCGAAGGCCCAGGAGGATGAAGAAGAGCACCAGGGGGATAAAGATCTCAAAGGCCAGCACCCACTGGAGATGACACAGAGCAGAGGGAACAAGATGCATAGGGTCAGAATCCAGCTACCAGGGAGGAGAGTGGGCAGTACTGGGGTCCCCAGGCATTGGTGCAGTGCAGCACTGTGACCACATATTGCAGCTGGCTAGTGACATTGTCACAGCTCAGCCAGCAGCAAACAGGTTCCTGGGCATCCCACGATCTCCTGCCTGCTCCACCCTGTCCAGAGCACTGCAGGACAGCACAGGGTGCACAGAGGGGATGGACCCCCGCTCCAGCAGTGCAAACAGGGTACTGAGGCTCAAGCCCAGTCTCGACGGTCCAGCACAGCTGGGGTTGCCCAGGGAGATGACCCCCAAGTCCTGAAGGCTAGTGCCCTCACAGCCTGGAGCTGCCTGCCATGATGTCCCCTTGTCACTCACGGCACTGCTAGATCTCTCAGTTATTGCCAGGTCCAATAGCTGAGTCTAATAGGAAGGGGCAGACCTTTGGTTCTGTCAGGCACTGGCACCAGCTCCAGGTACAACTAGGGCATCCTGGCACCCCTTCTGTGCCCTCCCCCAAGGCTCTGGCCGCATGTGATTTCCACTGGCAGTATATGGTAAATAATAGCAAATCCTCAGGAATCCCTGGCCACAGTGGCTCAGGAAGTCCAGGCTGGGCTCTGTGCCCAGAGGCCCTGGGGACAGGCATCAGTGCCTTCAGACACCGGCAGGAGCAGGCACTGGGCATGCTGCCAGCACAGCTGCTGCCACTTTGCACTGGAGCACCCAGACATGTCACAGCCCTGCTGCCCAGGGGTGTGGAACCACTGCAGGTGAGGAAACTGAGGCACAGGGTAAGCTGAGCCAACTTTGGCTTGCTTCAGGGCTGGATGAGACCCAAGGCAGCTGCTGAGACCCTGAAACCTGCTGCCACCATGGGCAGGGCAGGACCCAGTTCCGCTGCTGGGAAGGTGCTCGCTACAGCAGCCACACCTCCACCAGACTCCCAACAGTGACTGTTGCCAATAGGTAAGCCCATCGGTTGGAAAGAATGGACTTTAACATGGCAGGAGCAGCCTGGAAGGATGCAGCTGGCAACAGGTGACAGGGTCAGGCCCTCCTGTCTCCAATATCACCTGCATGCTGCCTCATTCAGAGATTGCCAACGCTCTGTCAATAAAGTCAGAGCAGCCATGAATGGCAGTGAGAAGAGGGACCCCCACATCCAGGTCCCCGCCAGCAAATGACCACAGTACTGTTGCCATGGAATGAGCACGACTGCACCCATGGGTGCTGCCTGTGCTGCCCTCGCCATCACTGGTTTTGAGGGAGTCAGGGACCAGAAGAAGAAGGGCTGGAGGGGATGGAGAATACCCCAGGAGCAGTGCCAGAGAATCCTCCTCTTTCTGATACCCCCAGTCCCAGGAACAGTCCCCGGTGTCATTGTTCCTGCACAAGGCGGGATAGAAGGGGACACCCTGACCCATGCTGCTGTCCCGTGGCCCCCGCCCCGCCCCCTGCCTGTTTACCAGGCACACAACGGGGCCTCTGTGCCCAGCACCGGGGCACCATCTCCACACACCCATGCTGGCCTGTACCAGGCTCCCATGGGGACTGTCCTTGGTGGCAACAGCTTGTTGGAACCTGCTTTTTGTTATTTATTTTTTTGACAGGGGTCATTGACCTTTTGCTCATCTCCATTCCCAGAGATGTCCCTTGTCCCCAGCCCCTTCTGCACTGCCACATACCTCATTGTCAGAGCAGGCTGTCCCTCACCTTTGACACCCAGAGTGATATGGCGATGGGCAGACGTGGCAGTAGATGGCTGTTCACCAGCCTGCACCTCTAGGACTGATCTTGCCCCCCTGGTCCCCAGGGCTGCCCCCATGAGAACTTCCCAGGGGTGAGGAGGGCAGGACTGCTCCATGCCCACAGTGGGCAGGGGCACTGGCACGCAGCAGGGCCCCATGGGAGCCTCAGCCTTCCAGAGAGGCACCCAGCAGGGACATCCAGCACCAGCACAGCCTGGGGATGGTGGGTTCCTTGCCTGCAGGTGCAGGACACTGGGGGACATTTTGGGATTGTGTGAGGAAGCAAGGAGGGAAGGCCAGGATGCAGGCAGCTGGGAAGGAAATGCTCCCCAGCAGGTAGGAGAAGGCCAAAGAGAGAAGAAATAGGCTGGTCCCTGCCAGCAGCTGGCCATCACTACACCAACTAGTGTTCCCTGCCCTCTCACCAATCCCCTGCCTCCCTCCTCCCTTGGCAAGGGCACAGGTGCAGGACTCAGGGTGGGACATTGCTCCCAGGGGCCCTTGTACCCAGGTGACAGTGGCAGTGGGGGCCAGTGACAGCTCCTGGGTGGTGGCATCCACCCCATCCACATCCCCTGGCACACGTTCACCTCAGCCTGCTTGGATGTGAGCAGGAAGAGGCCATGGGTGCTGTTTGGGTTTGCACAAGTGCTGGGAGTCCACCTGTCACCCTACAGACAGTGGGGTAACCTGTCCCATGTTCAGCGCTGCCCCTGGCTGGAGGCATGGGCAGTGCAGTCCTGTCCAGTTCCACCAGCAGGGAGAGTGGAGTGGGTACCACAGCAGGGTGGTGGCCCTTGGCAGGGGGACACATCTCTCCTGGAGCACGGGGACAGTGATTCAACACCTGTGCCCATCCTCTGCCACACTGTCAAACTGGAGCAGGGGGGCCAAGCAGGAGGCAGTGGTGCCTGCTGTAACACACAGCTCCCACACAGCCAGGTCAAAAGGCTGGAACAAGCACCACAGGACAGTGGTGCAGAGCAGAGCAAACAGCCCAGCCTGGCACTACGGTGCCACTGTGCCCACCCTCTATCCAGCCAGCACCGGGGCAACTGGGAGATGTGCTGGAGCCAGGGTCACCATAGACATGGGTATTGGTGATGAACAACTGCACAACTCCACCAGTGTCTCCAGGATGCATCAGCATTCATGTCCCAGTAGCCCATCCTCATGGGGACAGCCAGACCAGGCAGAGGCAGCTCTTTGCACCCATTGCTGCCACCTAAAAGTCCACTCAGTTCCCTCCTGCCCGCTCCCAGCAATGCCTGAAGTCCACAGACATGGCCTCCAGCCAGCAAGGCACAGCCAGGGGCTGGGCACCCCCACCCTAAGACACTCAAGCTGGCAACTCCAGTGACACCCTGCACTCCGAACCTGTCAGGCCCCTCTCTCATAGCCTGGCACCTGCTGAGGTGGTTTAGCGACTCTGACACAGGTGAAGCAGCATCACACACAGCATCCAAAATCCCCGCATGTACCCCCAAGAGGACAGGGCAGGGTCTGCCTGTGCTACTAAGGGAGGGAAGAGCTGATGCCTGCTCCCTGCCAGTCTCTCTGCCCATCCCAATGCTGCCCACAGTGCTGGCAGGAACCGGGACCAGGTGCTGGCCTGCAGGAACCCTGAGGGATGGGGTTCTCAGCTCCTGCAGGATTCAGCTTCTCCAATAGCATTTTAAGGCTGGCAGAAATACCTTAAAATTTTGATTTTAATCACTGTTAAACGCCCATTTTTCCCCACAGCCAGAAAGCACAGGCAGGTAAAGCAATGCTCACTGGGAAAGGTGAGCACCAGAGCGGTGGGGCAAAACAAACCGCAAAATGCATAAGGCCATGCCAAGCCCTCCAACTCCATGGACACCCACTGATGGTCACCACCCAGCTGTGGGCCTGACAGAGCTCCCCGAGGTCACCTGCCCCATGGGGACAGACAAGGCCAGGCCCAGGGGCTGAAAACTCCCATCCTGCCAAGGCCTGGCTGCCCTCATCTCTGCCCCTGGTCCCTGCCAGTTTTGTCCGTCACCTCCCGTCCCACTACCCCCTGCCTCCAGCGTGGGCACATTCCCACCCCTCACAGCCCTGGCACGGCAGCCTGGGCTCCTGTCTTGGTTAGACTAGAAGAGGAAGAAATCCTGCTGGGGTTTGTCAACAACTCTCCTGAGCTGAGGGCCCAGGAACACCCACCACAGTTCTCCCCATCCCTGTAGCGCCAGCCAGGCACCTGTGTGCTGGGCTGAGGGGGACACGTCATCATCAGTGCCTTGTCCCAGGGCCACACAGCACTGGGACATGGCCACCTTCCCGCTGGCAAAAGACGCCTGACCTGAGCACAGGGTTGTGCCAGCAGCCAGTGTGGAGGAAGGTGCTCTGCAACAGATGCTCCCTGACTGCTCTGCCAGCAGGGACTCACAGGGACACCACCAGGCCAGCACACCCCTGCCAAACTCATGTTTCTCCTCCCCACATCTGCGGCAAACAGCAAGGGGACAAAGAGCACCCAGAGCCAGGGCAGCGCCAAACCGATTCCTGCTGCAGGTTCCGGCACCAGCACCCTCCCAGCCTTGACAGCAGGAGCTGGCAGCACTACAGGCACAGGGTCCTAGGGACGCTGCACCCCAGCAGAGGCACTGTTACAGCCCTCCAGCATCCCAAATTTCAGCCTCTCTTTTTCTGGAGGCATCAATATCCCCCCAGCTCTGCTGCCACCAGCCAGAGGGAAGGGAGAGATCTGTCAGCTCCATTGTGTAGAGAGAATTTTCCCTCTTCGGGTCAAAGAGCAGAAGGCACAGACCTTGCACAGGGAAGAGCAGCCAGGCTGCCGTCAGCTCTCCATGAATCCCTGCCCACATCCCAGGGCCCATGCCACAGGGAGCCCCACCAATGTGCTGCAGCACCAAAGCAGCACAGAGCCCGGCTCCCACCATTCGACCAAGAGTCTTGACCTGGCCGCCAACCCTTCCCCAGGGCCAAGCAAACCTGGCAGCACACTTTCATCACTGGGAGCTCCAGCTGTGGCTGCCTGCCCGTCCCAAAGGCATAGGCACAGAGAGCCCCGGGGCAGGTGGATGAACACCCTGAACTGTGCCTGTGGTAACCTTTGAGAGAGCACTTGCTAATTTAACATAGGTTTAAACCAGAAACCAAAGTCATGGGAGAGCCCAACCTTTAACAACTCCTGTCCCAGCAGATCCAACGCACAGACAGCAATCCCCAGGGCTACCACGAGCACCCCAGGAGACCCCACAGCCCTGACTTTCCTCCACTGAGAGTCAGTGATGCTGTTCTGCTCAGACCTCCATCATCCCAGGGCTCCTGTCTGAATTTCTGCTCTGGAAAGAATAAAATTAGGGCCAAACCCCAGAGCAGCCCATGGAACAGCTCAGACACACCAGGCAAGGTCTAAAGTCCCCACAGGCTGGGCACAAGACCTCACAGAGGTGCCACGGGACAGCACACAGCGATGCCCCTGGCCATGATGCAGGTGCCCCTGCACCCAGAACTCATCCACAAGTGGCCTGGCCAAGCACTCATCAAGTGCCTATGGACAAAGACTGTCCCAAAACCATGGCTGTACCTTGCTCCAATCCTGCTCCTGAACAGCCCCTGGTGCCAGGGACATTGGGGACTCCCCTGGGCCACCAGCACTCATGGGCAGAACAGGGAACTGCTCCAGCTCTCAAGTCCCAGTCCAGAGCCCTCAGTCAAACACGGGGTCTCTGCTTCCCACCCCATCCTGCAGCACTGGGGCTGCTGCTCCACATGCTGCTGGGAGGGAAGCGCATGGCGGCAAGGCATTGAGCCCAGGGCAATACCAGGGCCAGCAGGCTGTGCCCATGGGCAGCTGCTGGTGCTCACACTCCCTCTGTGAGGCTGGGAAAAGCCCAGCAATCCCCGGTTCTGCCTGCCCCAGGGTGAACTCCGAGCAGGAGCAGGGACCACTGCATCCCTCCTTCACTGCTCCAATCCCCCAGCCTCTGGCTGCTGCAGTAAGATCATCCCAGTGGTACACAGAGCTGGTTTCTCTCACTGAAACATCCAGCTGCAGCCACTGCCAGGGCAGACCTGCACTGGGGAAATTGTGGCGCAGCTGCCACAAGGCTCTGACACAGGGCCCAGCTCTGCCCCAGCCAGCCAGCACCAGCAGCACTGCTGGGAGAGGGCAGAGCTGCCCCAGGAGCAGGCAGGATGATGGCCCCCGCACAGACCAGGCACACCAAGTGACTCTGGGACTCACAATGCAACAGGAGCACAAGGAAGGAGGTGACATGCACAGGGCACGTGCATTCTCTGGGCATAGCTGTCTCAGGGACTGCCCAATCCATCTGTGAGCACCCATGGCACTGGGACCAGCTCTCATCCCGGCACTGGTCCCCTGCACACCCCATCCACACACGGCATTGCTAAGTGGGCATGGAGTGGTTGCTCCTTACCCTGCCACCCTGCCTGCAGCAGTGGCACTCCAGTGACAGTCCATACACGTGGAGGTGACAGGGCCTGGGCTCCTCATCCTCCTCCTCCAGCCACAGCTTCCTGTGCTGCACCCCCCACTGTGCCCACAGGACTGGGGAGGGTCATGGAGAAATGGGTCCCCAAAAGCTGGGTGCACCCCCAATCTGTAACCCAATGGCCATGGCAGCCAGGGCTGGGGCAGCTGGCGCATGCCAGGGCCCAGCTGTGCCAGTCTGCTCATCCTCGTGGGCAAGGGTCAGGGGCAGACCCTGCCTTGGCCATGCAGGCTCTGCTCAGGGTAAAGAGCGGAGATGACTCAGCCAAAGAGCATCACCTCCCTCATCCATTTTGGGGGCACCGGGGCTGCCCATGCAGGGAAACCTGCCTGCAGCACCAGGCTCTGCCCTGCTCCTGCCCCAGAGGTCTCTGCTGCTCCGGTCACTGGGACACAGGGGGTCCGGAGCTGGCGGCTGCCGGTGAGGGAGAGCAGGATCGGGCCTGCGGGATATTTGGAAGGAGAAGAGAAGAGCGATGCCAGCTTGGGAGCAGCAGCTCGCTCCCCTCCCCCATCCGCTAAAAATAACCGGCTCCCTCGGGCCGCGCACCCACCCCCTGCCCACAGCCGCGGGGTCCGGCGGCCCGGGGCTCCCTCGGGGGGCTGGTGGGTGACCCCACACAGGGAGCCCGCGGCAGGGTGACAGCGGCCTCGCGGCACTAGCACGGCCGGTGCCATCTTGCCCCTTCTACCATCCCGGGAGGGACACACACCAGCCCCCCGCCCCCAATCCCACGAAGCGCAGCTCTCCTCCAGCCCACGGAAGACAGGCGGCTCCGACCCACATATGGGCTGAGAACCTATTTATAGCCGGCGGGTAGCGGCGCTCAGGGAGCGATCCCACCCGGGGGAGCGACATCCAGCCCCGGCCCCGGGCTCCTCCTGCGGCCCCCGGGCCCGGGCGGCCCCACGGACACGGCAGCGGGGCGGGGGAGCCCCAACTGTTGCCGCTGCACAGGGGGCGCGCCGGGCCCGAGGATTCGTGCGCGGGCGAGCGGACACCGCCGGGCCGGGGGATTGAGGGAGACCTCGGGGAGCCCCCGGCACCAGCTCCGTGCAGGGCCGGCCTAACTCCCCCGGGGCTGCAGGGGCCCCCCGTCCTCGCTCACCGGGCTGCGTCGCTTCAGTGTCACGTTCTTCCACAGCAGGAGATGGAGCTGATGCAGGAACCCC
>VZRZ01007167.1:97720-110344 GCA_013398175.1 Climacteris rufus | reverse complement strand
GGCACGTGTTGGTGCGTCCACGGGTGTTTCTGGAGGGACCAACCTGCTGCCACATCTGTCCCCTGTCAGCTCTGACCCCCAGGCTGGGAAGGATGCCTTCAGCAGCAGTAAGGACTGAACCAGACCAGCTCTCCTCCTTCCTCCCATCCATCTGTCCTTCCTTCCATCTATCCTTCCTTCCTTCGTTCCTTCCACCTATCCTTCCTTCCTTCCTTCCTTCCTTCCTTCCTTCCTTCCTTCCTTCCTTCCTTCCTTCCTTCCTTCCTTCTTCCCTCCCTCCCTTCTTTTGCTTAACCTTCTGATTCTCTCCATTTCCCACCTGGCCTTCCCTTTTCCTGCTCTCCACAGCCTCCTCTCCCTCTTCCCTCTCCTTTCTTCCAGCTCTCTGTGACCATCTCATTCTCCAATCTGCTTCCTGGACCAAGTGTAGCCAGGAGCTACACTCCTCTCTGGCTGCCCCAGTCCCAGTGGTGCTGCCAAGGGTGCCTGTGCTCAGGGCAGGCTCTTTGGCAGCTGCCTGGGGCTAACAAATGCTCCCATTGTCTGACACAAAGCACCATTATTCCCCAGACTTCTGGGCAAAACATTGTGCTGAGGCGTGGGAGGACAAAGGATGCCTGGTGACGTGGGGGTGGAGAGGCACCATGTGCCCGGTTCCATGCCCTGGGGAGAGTGGCTGGTTTGGGAAGGTTGCTGGGTGTGCAGGCAGAGCTGTGGGCAGCAGACCTGCCCAGAATTGCGAGGAGCAGGGCTTTTACTGGGACACTGGGAAAGGAGCAATGCAGTCACCCTTGGCTCCCTGCAAATAATTGCACATGGGTTGCCCCCAGCCCACACAGGAAGCACGTCAAAACCGCTGTCCTGCAGCAGAGTGGGTCCCCACCTTGCAGGGGCACAGTGGGGGGACCCACTGGAACTGACCTGGGTTTCGTGCTCCTTCCCTCCTGCTGCCCCTGGGTGGGTCTTGGGGAGCTTCACAGCTGCTCTTCTGCTTGGCATGGTCACAGAACCTGTTGAGAGGCCAGCAAGGAACAGACCCAGCAGTGTACCCTGGGGCAGCACAGCTGCAGGGACATGGTGGCCCATCTCCTCCATGGACCAAAAGCCCTGAAGACGCAGTAGCCTGTCTCCTCCATGGACCAGGGGTCCTGAAGCCTTGGCAATGTGGAGTCCTGAGCGCCTCTGAAAGGACTTCCTTGTGGTGTGGCAAAGCTTCTCTCTCTGTGTGAGGTCATCTGCAGATGGCAGTTCCCACTCACATACGTTTTCGGGCTCTGTGCCGGTGCTGTCCAGCATTTTCCAGTGGTCCCATGGCCTGGCCCCTGGCCCTAGTCTCTGCCCAGCCCACCCAGGCAGCTCTGGCCCTGGGCCACATCCCTTGGGCCACAGGGTCATGATGTCTTGGATCCACTGGCTGCAAGTCCTCCCGGGGCATTGTCCCTTCTCCCAGGGTGTCCTGGGGCAGCACCCACACATGACAGATATAAGTGCCAGGGAAAAGCTCCCTCCTGCTCTACCAGCCATACTGAATCCCCCATAGAAATGCTGTCCCCAGTGCTGTCCTTCATGGCGGGAATGGCCCCAGCCCATGTGGCCCTGGGCCCTGAAGCTATGGGACAGCAGCAGAATGACACTGAATGCTCCAGCCAGGCAGGGACTACTGCCCACAGCTGGCAGGGCTAGGGCAGGCCAGGCTGAGAATGGCGCCCATGGACTGTTGTATCTGGGCTTTCAATCATGCAGGGGAAGAAATGCAGAAAAGGAGTGAGAAAAGATCACAGGAAACAGGGACATGGCTGCAGAGGAAGGAACACCCTCCCTTGGGGCTGCAGTTGGCCTCTGAGGGCTCCCAGGGCGTCTCTGAAACCACAGAGCCCTGCTACACCCTGGCACAGTGGCACAGCGGCACAGCATCATGCCTAACAGGGATCCCAGGAGGCTGGCAGCCAGCAGGAATGAGAGTGCAGATCCCAGGGGCACTGGAGCAGCCCAATAAGCCCCAGGGAGCAGTTTGGAGCCCTGTTCCCAGCTCTGTGTGTGCCAGGGCATAGGGCATACCCTTGCCAGCTTCAGGGACAGTGCTGCACACCTCGATTCTTCCCTCCCTGCCTCTACCTCAATTTTCCCATCTCATTTTGCCTGCCGGGGCTTTCATGGAGACTTGGATCCTGGACAGCAATGCCAGCAAAGGACACAAGCGAACTAGACTGGGAGCAGGGCAGGACTGAGGCAGGGGCATATAGGAGACAGCTCTCTGTGCACACACTGCTGAGGCTCACACATGCCCACTTCCCCTTTTGGCAGGAAATATCCCAGGCAGGACAGCGTTCGGGGCTTGGTGGCACTGTGGGGCTCTTAGTTGATGGT
This sequence comes from Climacteris rufus, assembly GCA_013398175.1. Lineage (NCBI taxonomy): Eukaryota > Metazoa > Chordata > Aves > Passeriformes > Climacteridae > Climacteris > Climacteris rufus. The sequence continues at coordinate 107,977 of VZRZ01007167.1, read as the reverse complement.
TTCAGGATGAGTCAGTGGGAGTTGGTATCCTGTTTGCAATCAGGCTGCGGGTGGCAAATGGGTGGCACCTTGTCAAGGCTGAGGGCACCTATCCAGCTGCGGGGCACACACACATCTATGGGACACATGCTCAGTCATGTAGCACCCTCTCAGCCACAGGATATTCACAAAGTCGTGGGGTGCCCATTCAGCCACAGGGCACCCACCTTGCTGTGGGGCATGCACACACTATGGGGTGCCCACTTGACCAGAGAGTACCCACCCAACTCTGGGGCACCTACCCACTCTGTCACAGGGTACTCACCCAACCATGGGGCATGCACCCAGTCACAGGGGACCCACCCTCAGGGCAGCACAGGGGAAGTGCTGGGAGCAGGGTGTGCCAGCTGCCACATGGGGCAGGAAGGACCCGCTGTGGGGCTGGGACAAGGCAAAACTGCAGAAAAGAGGAAGCCCTCGAGTGCCACAGCCCAGTGCGGCAGCACCCAGACAGACACACCTGGAACCTTGCGCACGTCTGCCACAGTAAGTCAGCTCAGCATTACTGACCACTGAGGGGAGAGGGGCTGAGAAATGGGGCAGCCTCTGCCACTGCCAGAGCAGGGGCTTCCCTTCCAGAGCATCCCCAACATGGGGGCAACATCCCCAAAACAGGAGCAACATTCCTGCTGCTGGGGAGAGGGACCTGCAGCACTGATGTGCAGTGCAGGAAACCAGCAAATCTTTCCCAGCCCTTCCTGCTTCCCATGCCAGGTTTGTCTGTCCTGCTAAACTTAGCTCATGTATTTTAGCAGGACAGACGGAGCAGGCCAAGGTGGGGAAGCGATTTTTTTGCAGCCAAGCTGCAGTGCTGGGGTGGGTGGGAAAGTAGGGCACTGCTTTCCAGGAAGCTCCAATGCTGAAGGCACAGGCTCAGCCACAGCTGGCAGCAGGATGCAGGCAGCCCTCATGTTTCCAGAAGTTTCCACAAAAGGGAAACCACCTTTGGTGCTGAACTCCATGAGTGGCCTGCAGGCTCTGAGCCTTGCAGTGGGACCAGCACTCCAGAGGGGGCTTGAGCTGGTGGCTGGTCCCCAGCACAGCCAAGCATCCCCCTCGCCACCTCCGCCACTGCTCTGTTCCCTGCAGTACTGCTGGTTAAACCACAGCACTGCCAACAGAGGCCTGAGGCAGGCAGATGGGTACCCGGACAGGGTGAGCATACCACAGCTGGAGGGCCCATATGCCTGCAAGCTGAACCTCCCTGCTGCCTTGCCCTCCATGGCCACACAGTGGGCATTGGCCATCTGTGACATCCTGAATATAAAAGATGAGTGTTTGGGGCATTGAGGCTATGAACTCCCAGCCTGCTGGTAGTATGAACTCCCATCCAGCCTGATGCCCTGAGGTGCTGGGGAGAGCACCCTGACCTAGAGAGGGCACCTCGAACCTGGGCACCTGTCACAGGAGAATGCTGGGGTGAGGGGGCACTTCTTGGGCAGGACACTCCAGTCTGGCCCTCAGCAGAGTTTCGGACTTCACAGTCAGTCCCAGGGACACAAGACAGCTAAGGCCTCACCATGGAGCTATTCAGGTGGGACTGGGATGTTCCCTTTTGTCCTTTGGCACACAGGAGTGGCAAGCCTGGCTGTATATCAGGTTTGACCTATTCTGGGCAAAGCAAGAAGTGAGGAGTGGGACCATGGCTGTGTGTCAGGTGGGGAAACTGAGGCACAGAGCAAGCACCAAGGGCTGCCTCCAGTGGGGCCAGGCAGGTGGGGCAGAGCGGCACAGATGGCTACTTCCCATTAGCTCTGCACCTCCCAGCAGCATCTGTGCTCCCCCAAAAGTCACAAGGGACCCCAGAAGTGTGAACAAAAGCCACCCTGGGGTGATACCAGGTTCATGGGGCACCTTGTGGCACAGGGGATCAGAGGGTCCTGGGGTGATGCTGAGGCTCAGGTTTCATGGAGAAGCACCTGCTCTGGCCCCTCCAGCCCCAGTGCCTCCCCATCACCACTCGCCCCTGGCAAGCTGAGCCGATGGCCCTCGGTGGCCCCTTCTCTCTCACAGGTGTCAGCTCTGTCACCCAAGGAGGTAACAGCCAACCCACCAGCATGTCTTGGGCATTACCACTGCGATGGTCACCATGGGGGCGGCCTAGTGTGAAGGCCTTGGTCAGCGCTGGGGTGTTTGTAACCACCCTCTGGAACCTGAGGTGCTTTCTCAACCCCTCCAAGGGCTCTGGAGAAGACTCTAAACACATGGAGCCGCTGGTGATCCTGGTGTGGGAATGGCCCTCAAAGCAGGTCCCCAAAGTCAGTGGGGACGTGTGCCGTGAGCTGTACAGCATCACAGGCTGCCGGCTCACCACAGAGCGGCGGCTCCTGCACCGGGCCAATGTGGTGGTGTTCCCCCATTCCAGGCTCCAGCCCGGCCGGGACAGGCTGCCCAAGGAGAGGCTGCCGGGGCAGAACTGGGTATGGGTCTCCTTGGAGTCCCCCTCCAACACTAGAGCTCTAGCAGAATGGAACCAGACCTTCAACTGGGTGATGACCTACAGACAGGATTCAGACATCTTCATACCCTATGGCAAGCTTGTGCCCAACCAGTCAACCACTGTGAACATCCCTGCAAAGACCAACTTGGTGTCCTGGGTTATCAGCAACTACCACAGAACTCAGAAAAGAGCCGAAGTCTACAAAAACCTCTCCAGGTACCTCCATGTGAATATATATGGGAAAGCAAACAACAAGCCCCTCTGCAAGGACTGCCTCTTGCCAACAATATCCAAGTCCAAGTTCTACCTGGCCTTCGAGAACTCCATCCACCGGGACTACATCACAGAGAAGCTCTGGAGGAACTCACTGCTGGCTGGCACTGTGCCTGTGGTCCTGGGGCCACCCAGGGCCAACTATGAGCAGTTTGTTCCTGCAGACTCCTTCATCCATGTCAATGATTTTGGCTCCCTGGAGGAGCTTGCCACCTTCCTGAAGACCATGAACTCCAGCCGCTACCAGCAGTTCTTCGCCTGGCAGAGGAGGTTCAGCGTGAAGCTCTACACAGACTGGAGGGAGCGAATCTGCACCATCTGCACCACCTACCCCCACCTGCCCCAGGGCCGCCTCTATCCTGACCTGCAGAGCTGGTTCAGCTCCTAGTGTGTGCCAGGACCCTTGAGATGAATCCAGGCAGAGGACACAGGTGGGAGGTGCGTGGGGCACCCACCTGCTGACAAGGATAGGGGGGGGCAGGGCGGGACAAGAGCACCCACTCTCCTCCCAACCCAACTATTGCCACACTGGGACGTTGAACAACCCCCCATGACTTAATTTCTTACGAAACAGGACTAATTCCCCCAACCCAACCCAACAATGAACACCTTGACAGGGTGCTAGCTGGAGCAGAGGGTGCTTTAGAAATAAATGGCACAGTGCTGCCAAAGCTGTGCATGTGGTGTGGGCAGGGCAGGGGGCTGATGGCTCAGGGCTCCCCAGCCTTCCTCCCTGATCTTTAATGTCCCCACATCACCTTCTGCTGAGTGCCAAAGTCCTGACAGCAGAGGCCCTATGGTGACATTTGTGGCAGGGCTGGAGGAGCAGGGGACAGCCTGGCGGGGCCCAGTACCCCATGGCCAGGGAGGAAGGACAGCCTCTGCTCCCTCCCTGGCAGCACTCATTTCCTGCCCCCCTGAGCCATGGGTGTCACTGTGCCAGTGAGGAGCCACAGGACAGCACATGCTCTCAGAGCAATCAGTGCCAGGCAGGCAGAGGGATACTGCAGACGGACACTTGTCTCTCCCTCCCTGCTGTGACAGGAAGCCAGTGAGCTGGCAGCCTCTGGAGCCTTGCACAAGAAAGGCCACTCCTGTGGGCAACATGCACACATTGCACTGAGACCCTCCACCATGGGCACCCTGCAACATGAACACACCCTGTACCATGGGCACCCTACAGTGTGGGCACCCTGCACCATATCTCTCCTTGCACCACAGGCTCCCCCTGCACCATAGGCATCCCAAGAGGAAGCAGCCATCTGGAATCACTGGTGATATTGGGTTTGTGTGACAGGACCAAGGGGTGAGACATGACTGTTCTATCTGTGCCTTGCTCTGTGATCCTCTGCTCAGTGCCATCAACCCACTTGATATAAACAACTCTTTTTGTCACAGGTTTCCTTCCCAGTTTTCTTCCCTGTGGCTCTGAAGTAACCCAACCCCACCTCAGCCACCCTGTTAGCTGCCAAGTGCCCAGCAGGACCCAGGATGCCTCTTGGTAGAGGGGACATCCCTGCCCCAGCCCAGCCCTGGTGATGTGGCAGTTAAATGGGCCCACTGTGCTTTTCTGACTGCTGTGGCTTCTGATTTCCGCTTAGTTGTTTTCTGGGTCAACCAGAAGCAGAGGAGGATAGGCTGTAGGTACCCACAGACAGGTGCTCTGTGCTCATGGGCAGAGGGTGCCAGGGTGGTGGAACATGGGGGTCCCAGGGGGGCTGGGGTTCCTGCATGACTGTAAGCAGAAAACCAGGTAGTGGAAATGTGGAGAGAAGCAAACCTTTGGGAGATGACATTATTTCAGATTTCTACTCCTGACCCTGATAACCTCCTGCACCCCTAAAGTGTCAGGCACCACTGGGCAGCAGCAAGAGGGGGCAGTTTCCAGTGGACGGCATGCATGGCTGTGCCCCCACCCTGTGGGCAGGCAAGCACGGAGCTCTGGGGAGCAAGCAGGGGTGCAGAGCGAGCCAAGGGAGCCCCACCCCATGGTGCTGGCACCCAGCCCAACCCTTTGTAATATCCCGAGGTGCCCTGTGAGCAGCTGCCTGCAGTGCCCCCACTCCATGCAGCCCTTGAGAGCAAACCCCCAGCTACTGGCCATCAAGCTGCAAACAGGGCTTTCCAGTAGCTTCCCTACAGGCTTGGCTGGGGATTTCATTCTGCTCAGAGGAAGGGCCCCGAGGGAATGGACTGGGGGCACAGTCAGAGACTGCAGTGGGGGAAAGTGAAGTGCCAGCCCCCAGACATTCCTGATCTCACCAGCTCAGCTCCCAGTGCCCAATGGTCTTGCCTGTCTGGGTTGGCATTACCCCACCACGAGGCTACGTCAGCTGGACCATGCACATGGGAACATCCATCCCTCTCCCCATCAGTGTCATACTACAGTGAGGACATCCCTGGCTTTCCAGACCTCTTCGCTGCCCACCCTACTACATCCCCTCTAGTCCTTCTCAGGCCCAGGCAGCTGCTGGAGCAGCCTAGAAGTAAGATCACACTGCTTCCATCCTTCCCAGATGCAGCTACAGCAAAGCAGCAGCTTGAAATGGGTGGAAGATGATCCCCTTCCTCCACTTTTGATGCCCTCTGCTTTGGGGGGCCAACAGCCCCAACAAGTTGGTGCCGCTCCAGGGCCGAGTTGCCACCAGTTGTGGTGGCAGGCCAAGCTTCAGGCAGCCAAGAGCCAGATGTTGCTGGTGTGATGGGGACATGTCCACCTTCTTTGGGTGCCTTGGTCCAGCCCCGCTCTGCCCATGCAAGCAGCCAAACCTGCACTGCTGGGCTGCAGGAGCAGGGATGCAAGGGAGGCAAGGAAAGGGTTAACTCATTCTTGCCCCAAAGAACTCTGAGATTTATTTCACTGCCAGAGGGAATGTGATTAAGAACAAAAAGTTTAAAAATCATCATTAACTACAGCAGGCTGGAAGGCATGGGGTGCTAGCAGCATGGACAGGGCGGTGTCAGTCCCCTGAGCTGGGACTCCCGGGGAAAGGTGGTCTCTGGGCAGCCGAGCTGGGACAGGACAACGGCTGAAGAGCAGAGAGAGCCTGGGGATGATGCTGGGCACAAGCAATGGGGAGGACCCCCCACCCAAACAAGCCCCATCAGCTGCCCCATGGAGGGGGGTAAAGCTCTCTTGTGCCATAGGGTGAGGGGTGGTGGGGGCTCACCTCCATGCCTTGCCCCAGCCCTCGGCTCCCCTTGGCTGCCCAGGAGGGTGGGCAGAGCCACCAGGGCCATCGGCCCTGGGCGTGGCAGCCAGCCCCGCTCTACGTGACAGGGAGGAAGGAGACACCTGGGAAACTAGATCACTACAAAAATTTTTGCTTTTTAAAAACTACAACCAAGAACCATTAAAAAAATAATAAAACCACCCCCCTCCCCCCACTCTTCCCAAAATCTAAAAAATACTTTTTTTCTGGGTCTCGCAGGAGAGCGGCTGGGCTGGGGTCAGGCACAGGCTCAAAGAACCCTGGGCACATGTGGCTTCAGTGGGTGCAGTGGGGCAAGAGGAGAGGTCAGAAGAGGGCCAATGCTGCTGGGATCAGTAAACTCCCGTAACTGGGAAGGGCTGGGAGCATCTGCAGAGAGCAGGCACCATCCCTGCACTATGCTATCAGCCCCTCACACCCCAAAAGCCCCAAAAAGCCAAGGGAGCGGAAGCAGGGCTGTGCCTGTGCCTGCCTGCCCAGGGTGAGGGGGGACTGCACCAGAGCACCAGCCCACCTGCAGTGACCCCACAGCCCCTGGCTCAGTGGCCGCTGTTGCTCATGGAGAGCCCAGGCTGCAGCGCTTGTGGGAACATCTCAGCTTTGTGGAAGGTTGGCATGTAGACAGGAGGAGAGGGTGCCAGGCTGTAGCCCTGGGACGTCACCGGGATGGGCAGGGCGGGGGGCACCAGGGGCTGGTTCATGTCATACATCATCCCCTCTGCCTCGTTGCCGTAGGGCAGCAGCAGCCGTTTGCCTTTCTGACGCCGGTTGCAGAACCAGACCCGGACCACCTGCAGGAAGAGAGACAGAGAAGGGTGAGGGAGTGACCCGGGTACCATGTGGGTGACAAGGAGACCCTTCTGCTGGTGGCATCTTCACAGCACCCCAACTTGCCAGTGCAGCCCCCTCTCTGCCACACCTTCTTTGACTGGGCCCCAATAAACTTCAGCCATGACCACTTTCCCACTGCTTCCAAAGCTGAGAGATGACAGAAATGTCAAATGTTAAATAGGAAAGAAGATAATTAATTGAAAGAAAGGTTCCTCTCCAAAGGCTGGTGGCATAACCAGATGAAACCAATACGCATTTGTGACTGAAACTTGTGTATTGTTTGTAGGTTGTGTTTTGTCTCTTCTGGTGCATTTCCTCTTCAGAAGAAAAAAGTTCTAACTTTCTGTGTGGGTTCTTGGGGGCAAAAAATCAGCTTCTTCAGAGATTAATTAGTATCACAGGATTACTTTTATATATTGATGTGCATATAGGCAAACACAGATGCATGTTGTTGGGTCTGGGAATTATTTTTGTCTCTCAAGTTTTAAATACTTAATCTGCGAACAAAAGTCTTCTCTGGAGCCAAGTGTTTTGGCATGGAGATGAGCCATATACATCGCAAGTGTTTGGCAGAGCTACAGGGCAGTTGTTTACATCTGTCTGCATGCATTTTATCTGTGCTCTGAGCCAAAGTATCAAACTGGCAGGTACTCAGGGGCTGGTGTTGTTTGGACGCCCACCCTCCCCACATTCCCAACCTACGTCTTTATCCAGGTTGAGGTCCTCGGCGATCTGGGAGATCTCCTGGGGACTGGGCTTCACGCACTTGCGGAAGAAGCTCTCCAGTGTCCCCTTCACGTTGGTCTCGATGCTGGTCCTGCGTTTTCTCTTCCGGGCTTGGGCCAGTACTTGCTCTGCATTGCACATCTGGGAATGAGAGAGGGAATACGTTTGGTTATCAGGTGGAAGAGTCTCCACCAGGCTTGGAACACATGTGTGGCAGGCTGCAGAGCTCGGAGGACAGACTGTGTCCCTGTCACTCTCCACTGACTTTCATTCCACTCCGACTGGGGCCATTCCCAGTGTCCCAGCACTGCCAGTAGTGAGGCTGGACACATCTTTCTGCATTCCCCACCAGGTTCCCCAGGGAGCGGCAAGCTGCACATTATTCAATCTATCTGGGATTCCAGCAGGACCTGGCTGCTCCTAGATGGGAGCTGCCACAATCACAAGTTGTCCGTGGAGGGATTGGGCTCCTTCCCAGTCTAGCAGAAGGTGATATCTAGCGGTTCACCCCCAAGCCAGACTCAAACCACACAGCGAGATGGTGCTGTGGCACAAGAGGCCTCCTGTTCCCCTCCTTTCTCCCCAAAAGCACGGGGGAAAGGGAGGAGAATCAGCAGCTTGAAGGTTTGCAGGTACCCCGGCTCCAGCCCCCTCAGCCCTGCACCTCTTGCATGTTGTCTGTGTTCTCTGCCTCGTTGAGCCAGCGCTGCAGCAGCGGCTTGAGCTTGCACATGTTCTTGAAGCTGAGCTGGAGCGCTTCAAAGCGGCAGATGGTGGTCTGGCTGAACATCTTTCCTGCGCGGGCAAGGCGGGCAGGGCATCACACACTGCCCGACTCCCCTTGCCAGCAGCACCCCAGGATCTGCCACCCCCAAGCCTCCCCTATCCCTGGGAGACCAGGAAAGGGATTCTCTCTGCTCCTTCAGCAGGGATTTAAAGCCCTGAAATGCTCTCAGTAAGCAGCTGTAGCCATTTTAAACCAGTTCCTTTTTATCTAACCCTCCGAACTCATCAGAGATCGGGGAACACCCCCACCAGGAGCCCCAGGACTGGTGCTTGTTGCCTCCTTTGCAGGTCGTTAAGGAGCAGAGATCATCAGCCCAGGTGATTCGACCCCTCTCCCGGGCCTCTCCCTTCCCACCGGCTGTGGGGGAAGGCAAAGGCAAAGGCCCTCCCCCGACCCTCCCCGGCCTCTCACCGTAGAGTGTGCCCAGCGCCAGCCCCACGTCAGCCTGGGTGAAGCCCAGCATGATGCGCTTGTGCTTGAGGTCCTTGGCGAACTGCTCCAGCTCTCCCGAGGTTGGCGCATCCTGGCAGGGGCAGAGGGACACTGAAAGAGGACAACTCGCGCCCAGGGGCTGCCAAGAGCGGGGTCTGTCGAGGTCCCCGTGGGACAGCGGCAGGAGAGGGTTCAGCTTAGCCCTTGGCAGCTCTTGACACCCACCAGGCTCACACAGGACCCCCCGACAACGCACACTGCTCGGCTTAGTCCATGCTGGCACGGTGGCAGACAAGAGTAGCACAAGGAGCTTCAAGAGCTCCCGCTCTGCCTCAACGCGCCCTGGGAATGTCCCCTTTGTCCCCTGGCTCGCACTCTCCTGGGCTGGCCAGAGGCAGCACCGATGGTCACATCGGCTGATGGCCCCAGATTCGCCCCGCTCCCACGCATCCCAGGACGCGTCTGCCCGGACTTAGTTCTCCCGCGGCATAGGACACTGCCCCATGGCTCTCGGGGTGGGGCAGCCCCTCACCACCCGCTCTCCCGCCGGAGTCCGGGACAGGTAAAAGGCTCCCGTGAAGCGCGGGACAAAAGCGCCCGTGAGACGCAAGGGACTCAAGGTCCTCTTTGCCACCAGCAGGCTCTTCCCTTCTGCCAAGCGGCTACCCAGGCGCTTCACACCTTTCTGCCGCGCAGCCTTCAGGCGCTGCGGGGACATTTTGAAGCCTTTTACCCAATTTCCACATTTTCAGCGGAGTTTCGGGGTGTCCAGGCGTTCCTCCTGTCACCAAGCACGGCTTTTAAGTCCTGGCGTTAATTGACACCGGGAAACCCACGGGGGAGGGATGCCGTCCCACATCACTGTCCCGCATCACGCACGAACAGCATTCGTGACCACTCCCCACGCAGCGCGGCCGGTTGCGGCCCGACGGACCCGCAGCGAGGGGAGCTCCCGCAACTCCGACCCGGCGGCAGCAGCGCAAACCTCCCCAACCCTGCCAGGGATCAGCCCCCGGCATCGGCCGCCGCTGCTGCCCCCAGGACGGGCTCGTGTTATACCAATATTTAGAAATATTAAAAACTAACCCAAACCACAATTCCATTCGTGCCGGTAACCAGCGCTGCTGCCCCCATCTCCCGCCCGCCCTCATCTCCGTACTGTCTCTGCCCCAGCAGCCTTCGGTGCCCGTGGAGCACCGGGAGCGGCGGCCGGGGACGCTGCCGAAGGGGGCTGGGGGGGCTGTCCAGGAGCCCTCGGTGACCGATCCCGCCGGAGCCGGCCTTCGGCATCGGTACCCGGAATAGCACCGCCTCATCACGTAGGGAAAGCTGCTCTCCGGAGTTCCCCAATTCCCCTTTCTTACCCCGAAGCAGCCTCCCTAAGGCGCTCCCCTCGCCGAGAGTCTGACCCAGCCGGGACGAGCCCCAGCGCCGGGTCAGGGCTTCTACCGGGGCACCCGACGGCGGGGCCGGACAGGTGGCATCGGCGGGGGCCCCGCGGGCCGCCCGAGCGGGCC
>VZRZ01007167.1:67679-94950 GCA_013398175.1 Climacteris rufus | reverse complement strand
CGCCTCCCCCCCAAACACATTCCTGCTCCTTTCATATACAGACAGAGGGGAAGGGAGACGTTGACTTTGAACCGGTCCCTTTGTAGGAGTGGGGCCCATTGTGGCAGTGATGGTTTTAGCTGGGGGATGTGGAAGGAGTCAGTGGGGTTTCTCAGTGTGTGCCCCCCCATACATTTCAATGGGGTGATTTTGGGGGGTCTGTGTGAGGTTATTGTGCAGGGTCATTGAGCACCAGTAACCACACATCTCTTCTGCCTGCTCCAGAGGAAGAGGATGGATGCATCCTTCCATTACCCCGTATCTGGAACCTGTTGGTGCTCCAGGCTTGATCAGGCTCCATGGTCTAAGGCAGCCAGGGATCAATGGGATCCTGCTAAGAAAAGGGGAGCAGAAAGAAACGCATCTGTCCTTCTGGATTGCTGAGACAGCAGCAGGCTGGAGAGGGCCGAGATGCTCATCTGCTCATCCTCTCTTTGCTGAATGTGCTGGTGTGGCACTGGTGCTTGGGGATGAGATTTTAAGAGAGTGGGTGAGCACAGATGATGTTTTATTCATGATCAACCCACCCTTTTCTGTGGCAGGTGATGGAAAGGCCATCGAAGCTGTGCTGGATACCCCGGAGTTGCCCACCGAAGGGGGCTGCAGCCCTCAACGTGGTGGGTCAGGGTCCCACGGTAAGGGGGTCACCCCAAGACCATCTAAGGAGGGCTGGGCAGAGGGCTCAGCTCCAGAACCCCCATCCCTGGAGGAATGCCAAACTGCTCCCTTTCAGCACAGCTTGCTGGGCTGCAGCTGGCCTGGGTGGGCAGGATGGAGTCTGTGCTTCCAAACTCGGCTGAAGGGAAAACTCCAGAGGATGTTTTGGTTCAGTTCTGTCCGCTCATTACAAAGACCCCGGGCTGTAATGTGAGTCTCACCCACACCACCACAGTGGCCGAACACACCAGTGGATCCTCCCTATTGTATTATAGCTGGGGAAAATGAGGTGGGGGCTGAGGCCCTCGGATGTCTGCGGCACAGGTGCTGTGTCCCTGGACAAATGACTCTTCCATGCCTGGACGTGTGATGGGGACATGAATTCCCAGGGGACACAGGGCTCTTGTTGCCGTTGTGTCCGGAGCGAGGGGGCCTTCCCAGGCATAACAGCCAAGTTTTACTATAAGTTAGAGCTTCCCAAAATGTCTGGACGGGCTCAGGAGAGATTGCTGGGTTGTGTGAATAAAGAAAGGACAAATTTGGGGACCTCGGGAGAGAGGGGTGGGTGCGAGGCTGGGTTTCCCCAGGATTGAGCTCTGGGGGGGGTCTCTGGTTATTTGGTGTGTGCATCGCCCAGGGCTGCAGCTGGAGACCCCCATGAGAGAAGCATCCCGGGTGGGTGCTTTGGCGGTGAGTCAGCACCCACCTCCGGCTGCCGAAACCAGGAGAGATGGTATCAGCCTGATGGGGGGCTGGCGTGATCAAAGGAGCTTGGCTGCACACAATGCAGGGACGCGATAGCCCTTATCTGTCATCCCCGATGTGTGAAGGGCCCTGGGGGTGAGGGGCGGAGGCGGGGGTGAATGCTGGGTGCTGCAAAGATGGGTGCGTGGGCTCCCACCCGATCTTTCGCTGGAGAAACCTCTCCTGGCAAATACTGAGAAGCAAGAAAATAATCCCCGGTTCTTTCCGTGTCTGGGAAAATCCTTGGGAAGGGCTTGAACGCTCTTCCAGCTGCAGAAAGTAGGACGGTTGCTCGCTGTTCCCTAGAGAAGGTTTGGGGACCTACAGCATCCTCTCTCTCTGTTCCCTTGTCCCACATCGCTCTCGAGAGTAGCCCCACACCACACACTCGCATTGGTCTCAAACATGGTCGTTTAATAAAATCTCCTTTGAAAAGAACTACAATTCATACAACATTGACGAGAGGTGTGGGGAGAGCGGCAGCAGCCGACACGGGGGGGAGTGCAGGATGTGGGAACAGAATCTGTGCCGTGACGGTCTCCATCAGCCACCCCGCCGGGGACAGGGACGGTCCCATGGCAGCACCGCTCCGCAGCACGGCCCCGCCACTGCTGCCTGCCCTGCCTGTGCCTGCCTGAGTGTGCAGTGGCTCCCATCAGTGCAAGAGGTCACCCCCATGCAACAGGTCACCTGTGGCTGTGACGGTCTACAACAGGGTCTGGACATGAAGCCACACCTGTGCAGAGTAACCCAAACTGTCCTGGGCCTTCTGCTGGAGGGGGTCATGGTCAATGCACCCAGGAGGCTTTGAGGAGCACCACTGAGCTCTGAGCAAGGACGTGTTGGTGAGGGCTGGTGCGGCTGGACGTGGGCAACAAAGGGGTGCAGGGGGTGTCTGAGGCCCGAGAGATGCCTGGGATGGAGCAGTGGAGACCATCTCCTTCCACAAAGAGATACCCAGAGAGCACGTGGTGCCAGGCCCCATAGGGATGCTGCCAGGGCATGGGGTCCATGGTGTTTGAAGCAGCACAGCAAAGCCCCCGTGCCTTGGCTACCCCTCTCAGCCACTCCAGCTCCCTCCAGTCCTGTTCCTTCCTCCCCCACAGCCATACAGGCTTAAAAACAAAACCTTGAACCCTTTTCCTGACCTTTTACCCCACCAAGGCCTGTGGTAAGAGAGAGCCCATCCTCTGCCAGCACAGCCTAGCGTGGGCTCCCAGGCCACAGTGGCACTGGGACTTGTCTGCGCCCCGGGGCCCCTGAAGCCCAGCACCCCTAAAGGGGCCAGAGCACATGGCCGCATCTGAAGGAGCATCCTGGGGAGCGATGCCAGTGCCTGCTTGAGCTGCTCCTGCTCCTGCCGTTGGCTCCCAGAGCACTATGCTGCTGCCAGGAGCTGCCCAGGCTGGGGAGGAGGAGGCAGAATGGGCACCAAAGCCCTTAGCGTTGCCACCTGCTCCAGGGAAAGGCTCCATCCCTGGTGGAGGGGCTCTGGGCAGCCTGGCAGCCCTGATGCCAGGCATGAGCATGCCTCGCCCTTCTGGCCCTTTCCTGCTTTCTGACCCTCTCTCCAGCCCTTTCCCAGCTGCTATGCATCAGCCTACCTGCAGCCAGGGCAGCAGCCCCCTCTTCAAAGCCAACTGCAAAGAGACAGTGCCGCAGCCTCCCCCAACTTCTGTGCCAAAGCAGCAGTCACCCCCTGTGCCCACGAGGGCAGTGAGCAAAGGGCAAGGCAGGGATGCGATCACAGCAGCAAACAGGACAAGGACGCTGGAAACGGGGGCGATCCCCCCCCATAGCTGTTAGTGGGTGTTTATTGGGCAGGCGTCGAACAGTCTGGCAGCGCGGGGTCTGCGTCCCTCGGCCCGGCTGTGGGTGCCCCTCCGGCACGGCCGCCCCGCCGGGCACAGTCTGTAGCGAGCTCGGGTGCAGGACACGGGAGGGTTACTGGTGCGACTTGGGGTTGGAGGGGGGTAAGGAGGAGTCGTCAAACAGCGGGTTTCTCACTTCCATTTCTCCGGTCTGCCATGGTGGAGGGAATGGGATGGGGGAAGGAAAAAGCAGGAGGTCAGAAAACAGTTGGGGTTCAGCTGCCCCATCACCAGGGGTTTGGGTCTGAACCCCAGCCTGGCAGGGAGGAGGGGGGGCGACCTAGTGGGCTGTGATGGATGACAAACCCCAGGACTCCCATCACCCTGTAAAGGTGCTGCCTCCCTGCCAGGAGGGGATGGGGTGGGGAAATGTGTAAAACCCAAGGTCCCGGGTGAGACGGGACCCCGCAGCTGGGCTGGGGTCCCCAGAACAGCACCCCCAGCCTGCCTGGCTGGCATAGAGTTCTTTGCTCAGACGGGGGACCCCAGGACGGGCCCCCTAGCGTGGCTGGTAGGAATGGGGTGCCCTGCCCAGACTGCCTGCCTGCCATCGAGTGCCCTTTAATGGGCCTGTAAAGACCCAATGATGACCCTCGATCTAGGTCCTGATGGCTGGGCTCCGCAGCTATTACCATGTGAAAAGCTCCTCTTCGTCCCTTTGTGCTCTTTATACCCAGGGCTGTTAAGAGCTGCCCTTCCCTGGGGTCCCCTGCCAGCCAGGAACGTCCTCTCTGCCTGTGAGGGGTCACAGGTCTGAACTCCAGCTGTTGCGGTGGCACAAGGACAAGCCCCCCAGTCCTGGTGCTCGGGAGCCTGAGGTGACCGTGTCCCTGTCACCACAGGGATAGCGGGCCAGGTGTGCCAAGGGCTGCTCTGGTTCTCTGCTTCCAGGGAAAAGCCTTGTGCCAGGACATGCACTCCTGCCCACTGGAGAGCTCCAGTGGGAGCTGGCCAGAGACATGGGGGAAGCAGAGGGGTTGGACCACCTCAAGGTCTGATGAAGAACATGTGGAAAAGGCTCCTCACAAGGAAGGGCACATTCAGGCACATGTTGGACACCCCTGTACACGCAGGGACCCCCCGGCCCTCCTGCACCCGCATACCGGAGCCAGCCCAGGGCACTCATACACGGTGAAGTCTCCATCCTCATTCTCCTCATCAGATGATGCTGAGTCTGGCAGCTTGGGCTCCTCTTTATGCCTGGGGAGAGAGGATGTAGAGAGGGGGTGAAGCCCAGGGGGATGATATGGGCCCCCCCCTTAATGCCAGGACACGCAGTCTGTTCCCAGGCTGCTTACTTCTCCAGGGAGAGCATCTGCTGCTTTTGGTGCTGGTAGTGGTACATCTGGGCGCTCTGAGCCAGTGTCTTGTCCCCAGGCTGTGGAGAGAGCAGAAACAGCTGTGGAGACTGGGCTTTGGAGGGCCCAGCTAGGCTAGTGGGGGGCCTCCAGCGTGTGGGACTCCCTCCAGCAGAGCACTGGGGCCCCGAGTGCTGAACACCCCACAGGGAGCGCCATGGGCACCTTACCGAGAGCTTGTCACAGGGCAGGGGGCTGGCTGTTCGCTGGGCCGAGTAGTCTGCTTTCTGTGCCAGCCTGACCTCCTTCTGCAGCCTGCCGGGAAGGAGAATCAGAATCAGGGAATCACTAAGGTTGAAAAAGCTCTCTAAGATCAAGTCAAACCATTAACTCAGCACCACCAAGTCAACGACTAAACCATGTCCCCAAGTGCCACATCGACACTTTTTTTGAACACTTTCAGGGATGATGACTCCACCACCTCCCCTGGGCCGCCCTTTCCAATGCCTGACCACCCTTTTCATGAATCTTCACTAATATCCAACCTAAACCCACCCTGAGACAACTTGAGGCCATTTCCTCTTGTCCTGTCCCTGTTCCCTGGGAGCAGAGCCCGACCCCTCCTGGCAGGGAGCTGTGCGGAGCCAGAAGGTCCCCCCTGAGCATCCTTTGCTCCAGGCTGAGCCCCCCCAGCTCACTCAGCTGCTCCTCATAAGACCTGTGCTCCAGACCCTTCCCTGTTGTCCTGACTTTTGCAGTTCTGGATCTTGTTATTCTTTTATAGCTAGTTTTTCACATGCTTTTATGTAAACATAGCCATGTTATTGTAACTGTATCTTATCATTTACATTCCTTTCTCCTGGACACAGAACTTTGATAGACATTTCCTTTGACCACTGTGATTGAGGGAGGAAGAACTTATTTCCTCCAACAGACAGTGATTTCTAAATGTATATATAATAAACAAGGCGGGTCTCGCTCGCCCCCGCCCCCCCTTTTCCTCCTTGCTGCTGACAGGTGTCCCTCGTCTCTTTCTTCCTTCCTGTCGTTACTGCGACACTTCCCCAGCTCCATTCCCTTCTCTGGAGACACTCCAGCCCCTCAATGTCTTTTTTGTCACAAGGGACCCAAAACTGAACCCAGGATTTGAGGTGCCTCAACAGTGCCCACTGCAGGGGACAATGACTTCTCTAATCCATCCTAGTGGATGTTGGGAGCCAAGGGAGCAGATGACTCCATTCAGGAGCCAGTGACCCTCGGAGGTCAGCCTCGGTCAGCCCTGTTCCCTGCGATGGCACCATGACTGGCACCTCCATCCCATGGGGCCTGGGCACAAGGCACAAACATGCCAGCAGTGTCAGCACCCAATGTCACAGCAATGCCCACACCACGTACCAGCTGCTCCTGGGAGTCTGCACCTGGCACAGGGATGTCTCACCACTGTCCTCCTGCCCGAGCCAGACAATGTCATGCCTCGGGGGGACTGGCAAAGGCAGCTATTGCCTCTCCTCCAGCCCCTCATGCCAGGGAAGCACGGGAATACGCTGCCCTAAGGACCGGCTGGCACCGGCAGCCCCAGCTCACCTGCACCAGCAGACGGCCGCCACGATCAGCGCTGAGATCCCGGCCACTGTGCACACCACAATCAGCCCTGCGGAGGCAGAAGGGACACCAAGGGACAGCGGGTGAGCTGGCGGCAGGGTGCCACCAGCCACTTCCCTGGTGAGGGTGTGAAACCCCTTCCCATGAGTTCCCAGAGTCTCACCGAGCACCATGTTGTCATTTGCAGGAATGGGGGATGCCTCCACCGGGTACTTCTGGACCATTGCAGTGGTGGGGAGGGTGGCAGCTGCTGTGGTGCCAGTGGGACCCTGCTGGAGATGCCCCTCTCTCAGCCCGCTGGCCGCGCGCTGTCTGCCGCTGTTGGGCACCAGCGTGCCTGCGGGAGAAGACAGAGCAGTGAGCAGTGTCCAAGCAGCTCCAGAGGGCAAACCAGCCTGGGGTGCAGGGTCTGGCTGCTATGGGGTCCCTGGCACCGCTGGGAGCAGGGAGTGAGCACTTACTCCTGGGTCTGCCATCGTGTAGTGGGTGGTGGCGAGGAGCCTCCTGCCTGGCCAGCACATCTGCCAGAAAATCAATTTCTGCCTCCAAGCTGGGAACGGAGGTCCGTCCTACGGGAGAACGGGTGTGAGGCGGGCACTGCGGGCTGCAGCCATGTGCCCACCCCCAGGGCCAGACCAGTACCCCCAAGAAGGACCTTCTGTCCCAGCTCCAGCAAACACAGGTGGTGGTGAGTCTGAGCCCCCTCAGATGCAGCTGTCCCAAAACTGGGACCTGGGACCTGTGTGTGTCCTTGCTGCTTTTAGTGGGATTTTCACTCCACAAATGCTGAAGGATCAGGAGCAACAGCAAGTGCCCTTGTGCCAGACCCTGCAGACCCTGTGGGAGAGGGCAGGGTGCCAGCATCTGCTGTGCAGGACCTGCCCTGTGTCCCTGCCCCTGGGGTCACACAGCAGCCCTGCATGAGGAGGGATGGGAGCTGGACCAGAACAGATACCCCCCAGCAGCCCTGCTGCTCCAGGAGTGAGGGACAGTTCCAGCACCATGAGTCACAGGCAGGGGACACCTGAACAGTTTTTCACCCTGAATTGTCCTGTGTCCAAATATGGTCCAGGGTAGCGGGAGCTACCCCAGAGCAGGGCTCAGCTGGGCTGTTCAGCAGAGCGTGGGAGCCCTCACTCCAGTGGAGGGATTGGTTCATACCCAGCGTCTATTGGGATGCAGCTCCTTTAGGGAGGGGGCAGGGGTGCCCCATGCAGCGAGGGATGTACCCCCAGGGGCTGGTCCAGCATTTCATGGGTGGCTATCCCAGCCTGTGTCCTGGCACAGTGTTCACCAGGGACATCCACTCCACAGAGGGCTCTGGCGGCATCAGGCACAGGCAGGATGCCCACTCTGGCCTGGGGGTCACCACCCACGAGGTGACAGCATTGGAGCAGGAGTGGAGTTGCTCTTCTCAGGATCACTGAGCAGAGTTCAGCTCTGACAGTCACCACTGCTTTTAACATGATTAAATTCAACTTTAAAGGCAGGAGACATTCCCATCCCCTTCTCTGTCCCCATCCAAATCCCCATCCTATCCGTGCTTCCTTTGCCCATGTTCAGGCTGTCCCCTGTGGGAAGCCCTGGAGAGTAAATCCAGACATACAAAGGCGAGTCAGTACTGGCACTTTGATTCCCAGATAATCCAAGGTTATAACTCCTCTGGAATCGGTCCTCACTTCCAGTGTTTGGAAATAAACCCTGATTCCCTCCAGAGCCATGCACAAAGGCCACCCTGCTGCCCCGTGACTCAGAGCCACATGAGCCAGAAAACACATTAAAAGGGGGACACTCTTGCTTTAAACAAGAGCACCAAGTCACTGTCCCCACATCCTCTGTGCCCCTGTGTCCCTGAACGACCCCAACCTCTTACCCTTGGCTGGAGCACTGGGTTTCCCTGTCTCGCTGCACCCTGTTATTCCCATCCCGAAGCAGCACCACAGCTAAGTGATGCTAGGTTGGGGCTGTGCCAGTGCCATGCCCAACAGGTGAGTGCCATGGTGCCAAGGTGCTGGCATGTGATTGAGCTCTCCCAATGGGCAAGGGAGTTGGCATGGGACTGAGTGTGAGAGCCCTGTGCCTGAGGTGCCCAGGATGGAGACATCCTGATGCCCAGGATGGGAACATCCTAGTGCCTGGGGTGGGGACAGCCTGGCTTTAGCTCCCCTCTGTGCTCTGGGAAGGGCCTGTGCCCATTCCTTAGGGGACAATCCTGTCCATCCCATGTGTGCCATCCTCAGGCTGTGTTGGTGCTGGTTGTGATGTGTCTGGAAAAGGGAAAAAAAGTTGGAAAAGCAGCCAGAGCAGCTGCCAGGTCCCTCTGAGCCTCTTACCCTGTGAAGCAGCACATGGGAAACTGAGGCAGCCATTTGGGGTCCCGGTGTTGCTGCAGCACCTGGGCTGTGCCGTGCACCTGCACTAACCAGCTTTATCCCCAAATTCCCTTCCAGTGGCTAAAAGCACCCTAGCACCCTCCCCCCACCAATTCTGTGCAGCAGCTAAACCTTGCCCTGTGATGCTACAGAACCCACCACATATTTAAGGGCACAGAAGGCTGGGTTCTGCCAGGCACTTGTGGGTGTGTGACATGCTGGCCCTGTGTGACATGCTGGCCCTGAGCTGCTCCAGGGGAGAAGGGGGCTGGGTTGAGCCCCAATTCCTGCCTGACTGCCCCAGGAGCAGGAGAAGCAGAGATGCTGGGAGGAACAGGATACAGCCAGGGCACATGGGGCATGCAGGGCAGTGACAGGGCAGGGACAGGGCACACAGGGGCACACAAGGCGATCAGGGCATGCACAGGGCACTCGGGCAGAGCTTGTGCAGGGTGGGGGTGCCCTCTCATGGTAGGTGCCACCACTGCTGCAGCAGGATGGCATGGCCAGGCTGGCACACAGCCACCCAGCCCTCCACTCTGCTCTCGGCCTCTCTTCAGGGCTTCCTCCTCCTCACAGCTCAACCCTGGGACACACATCCTGATGGTTTGGGGACAGCAGGGATCAAGCAGAGAGACGTGTGGCTTCTGCCCTAGGCTGAGGAAACCGGAGATTGACAGTGTCCACAGGAGGGCACAAAATTCCTACAAATCCACTGATTTCTGTAGTCCTGCCCCAGGATGGCTGATGTCCTCCTTGGTGCTGGTAGCATGGGAAGGGGGAACCCCCATGTCTGTAAGCTGAGGCTCCTTTCCCCCCTTTTCCCACAGTGCTTCCTGCAGCCTGGTGAGGCTCCATGCTGGTCAAGTGGAAGCAGGAATAAGACCCACCCGCACTCAAACCCATCACAGCACAGACACATGCAGCACCATGGTGTGCATGGGATTTTGGGGGCCTCAGACCCCTGTGCAAGGCAGCAGCAGCTATGTGCAGGCAGCCAGCTGTGGGATGCACTACATCAAGATTCCATGCATCCCATCTCACCTCTGTGCTGATGCTGTGCTGGGTACACTGAGACCCCCACACAAACTGTTACCAATGGCAGGAACACACCACCCACATGCATCACCCTCCTGAGACGCCAGATAATGCTTTTCACCCCGAAAAGCTAGTCTTGGGAGAGGATCCCCAACTCCTGCTCATGTTCCTGCCAGGAACTGTAGGGATGGCGCAGCGGCAGGATCCTGGGGTTGGTGTCACCAGCAGTCACAAGTGGCTTAAGGATGCATAACCCTTTAAAGGGGCTGCCTACACAGCAAAAGGACTGCATGAGTATCCCCTTCAAAGGCTCAGGCATCCTTGGACTGCAGCAGTCCCCTGTTTGCATCGCTTGCTCCCCAAAATGCAGCTATCATAGCTCCTCTTCACCCTCACAGCCTTCTCCAGCGCTGCTGCCAGACCAAGGCACGATGCAAAAGCCCCCATGGAAAAAAATTTGTGCCTCCCTGCCTAGAGGAGCTGGGCATCCTCAGGATGCTAAAATAGAGGATTTGGGAGGAGATCCCCCTTTTTTGTTTACTACAGTATCCATACTTTTTCTGCCACAAGCTAGTGGCACTGCTTGGGAAAACAGTGGCACAGCTTGTGGCTGGGAGAGACTTTGCAGTCACCATCCTCCCACAGTTGGTCCTCAGAGGATGGTACCACGGTCCTGCATCTCTCTGGGTGAGGATGCAACTGTGGCCACATCCTTCAGAAAGGAGCTGGGTTGCTATGGAGATGCCAGCGCATGTGCAGCCCTTCCAAGAGGGGAATTTGCTCTCAAGACTTCACATTAAAAAATAAACAACTGCTAAAGCCATTCAGTACCAGTGGATAAGAAGCCTGTGGCAGGGGCACTGACTGCTGTCAAACACCAAGGCTAGACCCCGTCCCTGTGCCATCCCCTCTCATCCCCCACAGCCACCCCTCCCCTTTCAGCCAAAGGGCCTTGCTTTGGGGGGTCTCCCCTCTGATTTACAGGGTAATTCTCCTGCCAGGAGGAATGTCACTGAAGGCATGCTGGGTTCTGCCATCTGCCACGTGCCCACCCAGGCTGAGCTGTGGGCAAAAGACAACTCCGACTACACCCTGACAGGACCCTGAATGTTCTCAACAACACAAAGCAATCCCCCAAAACCCAGAGGACCCCTCCATGTCTGTATGGAGCTCAGATGCAGGGGGAGCTGTGTCACTTGTTCAATGACCAGCACCTGTCCGTCCTGCCTGGCATAGGACAAGCCACCCCACATGTTTTAGGATGCTCCCCCAGGAGTTGGGACCCCCTTAGCAGGAGGCTTTTGGGGGCAGAGGGAGTGAAGAGCAAGTGGAGAAGTGTGGGCTTGGGGAGATGCCAATATTCTCTGCAGCAGGAGGTGATTCAGAGGCACTTCAGAGCCATCACCTTGCATCCAGGTGGTCCCCAGCAAAACCCACCAGGAGCAGCCTGAGGGCACAGCTGGTCTCGGCCTCTTTCCAGCCACAGAGGCCACTCCACTTTAGTTATAGCAAAAATAATTGTGTGGAGCCATAACTGCAGTCTTAGTTCACCTGCGAGTCAAACGTGTATGAAACCCTACGATAAGGGGGCACAGAAATAGCTCTGCCACAGCTTTCCAAGCTGCATGAAGAGTTGACTGTCATGCTAAAAAATGTCTGTGCCTCGTCCCAGCACTGCCTTTGCAGCTGAACCAGGGGCACAAGTGCCAGGGCTGTACTGAGAGCAGGCACAGACATTTTTTAGCATGACAGTCAACTCCAAGTATTGCAGCAGCAGTGGGATGGGTGACCATGGGCTGCTGCTCTCAGAGTGCTCTGCCTATCTCTCTGCCCACTGGCACAGTGCAGCCATCCATGCTGCCACAGCCTCTCAGATCTTTGGGAAAGGAGCCAGCAATAACACCTGGTGCAGCCCTCGGGTAGGGTCCTGCCTGGCACTGCTGACTCCATCCCTCCCATCACGGATACTGGGCATCACCCAAGGAGGAAACAGCAGTCCTGAACTACAGCCCAATGTCTCAAATCAAACGGAACCAGGCACTGAAATCACAAACACCAGCACAGCTCAGCCCTGGGATGAGGCCACAGGGCACCTGTTTTACTTGGCCACAGACAGCACAAGTCCCAGCTCTGTGTGCCAAAAGCTGCTCCCCTGCTCCTGCAAAGCCTGCACCCTGCAACAGCCAGGCAGACCCTGGAGAGCCCCAGAAGCCAGCTGTCCCCCTTCTGTCCTTGGAGGTCCTGGGCTCCCCCCAGTGCTGGCAGGGCCACACGCAGTCATTAGAGGGGGATGCACACGGAGCAGGGTGGGGTCCATGTGCTCCTCGCCAGCCTCAAAACCACCCCCCAGCTGAGGCAGGTGGGGTGAGAGGGAGCAGAGCAGCCGTCCCCACAGGGATACAGCTGCCACGGAGAGCAGGAAGAGGATGAGGTACTGCTGGGGTGGGGGGCTGCCCTGAGGCACAGAGCCTCCCAGAGCTGCAGAGGAGTGGGGTAGGTGTGCAGGCAGGTGTGCAGGCAGAGGGGTGGAGGGTAGGTGCACCTACCACCGGGTGAGAGCTGCTTCTGGACACAGCGCCCGTGGTCGTCCTCCTGGAAGGGGGGCAGGCAGGGCCCGCAGGCGCCCGACCCCGGCGGGCAGAACTCTCGGCGCTGCAGGGCACAGTCCAGGCTCCGAGGACACGATGCTGCTGTGAGGACAGGAGAAAACAGCTCAGGAGGAGGAGAGAGATCAAATGCACCCCCAGGTCTGTTCATGGCCTCTTGGAGCACCAGGCTGCCCTGGGCTGCTCCTGCTGCAGCTCCTGGCTACAGATGGGCTTTACCACAGCCACCCCTAGTCCCCACTTTGCCTCCACAAAGTCGTGACTGTCTGCAATTAACCGCAAGCTTAATGACAGAGGAGTTGGGCTCTATGTTCATGGGTCCCTTCCGACTCGAGATAGTATGTGACTCCATGGCCTGCACAAGGCAGCTTGCTGCCTGCAGTGAAGAGCATGCAGTGCTCATCCTCCCCCACAGGTCCCCACCCCAGGGTGTCACCATCCCACCAAACACCCCAAGTGCTGCAGAACACTCTGAGCCCTGCAGAGCTGGCAACAACCAGGATCTCCCGCCCCTGCCTGCCCCACACGGGAAGATGAAATCCAACCAGTACAGGCCAATGCTTGTGTGGTGACTGTCAAACCAGTAGTCCTAAACCAGATCCCCCGAAGCCTCAGCAGGGCTGTGACAGTGCTGGCACCAGCACTTAGGCTGTCATCCCTTTGGCATTGCCTTGGGGAAGCAGTGGGAGCCACCCCTCCCTGGCGCTGCACCGCTTACCAAACCTTGCTTGCATTTTCATGGGGCGTCTCCTGCCCATGTCAGCCCCAGGGAGTCTTCACTCCCTGGGTACAGGCATGAGCCCCCCAGACTCCAGCCTCACCAACCCATTGTGCTGAGGCAGTGCCATCATGGCTGGAAGCACAGGTGGTCTCAGGCCAGCAGGACCTCCTTGGGGAATGCAAAGTCTCCGTGTCCTACACAAAGCTGAGTCCTGGACCAGGTGATGGTGGCAAACCATACACAGAACTGAAGAGAGGAAGTGTGACCAGACAGGACAGTGACATGCAGGGCCAGCACTCAGGTGCTGCCTGCAGCAGGGAGCTATGGGAACACGCTGGACTCCTGGCTTTGATGGTGACACCGCTGGTCCTGTCACAGCACTTGTCTCTGCCTCACAAGCTGGTGGCAGTGTGGAACCAGGTGCCTCTCAGTGCACCCAGCTCAGGCTGGGCAAAACTGGATGGGAGGTAGGACTGGATGGGGGCACAGCTGGATGTGAGGCAGACCTGGATGGGGGCACAGCTGGATGTGAGGCAGACCTGGATGGGGCTGCACAGCTGGATGAGGGTGCAGCACACAGCTGCCCCACCTGCCCCTCCCCTTGCTGTTGGTGGCCATGCCCACAGCGCTCCCACGGGCAGCAGCGGGCGGGGAGCAGGACTGTGGGGCTGCACTGGGAGCAGGGCCAGGTTGGCCGCCCCCAGCCTGGCAATGAGTCATGGCAGGAGCCGGCTCCCAGCACCGGCCCACACGCCCTGAGCAGCCCCTGGCAGCCCTCACCGCCCACACCGGCTCCAGCAGCACACCAGCCATCTGCCCCGGCAAGAGCAGGGACAGCGCCAGCACCGACCACTCTGCAGCGAGGGGCACCCCAGGTGGGGCTGTCCTGAGCATCCCCACCTCTCTAGCACACCAGGGCCGAAGTGGGCAGCACCCTGTGCACAGTGGAGACTCCTGAACAGGATGGAACCACCAGGACATGAATAATGACAGTTCTGCTCCCCCAGCAAGGGCTCAGGAGATGTCACCCCAAAGCCACACAGGTGGGATATGCCACCCACAGCAACCCCCTGCTTTTGCATGGCCACATTTCACCATTGAACTGCTCCCTGGAAGGTGCAGTTGCTACTAAGGACCCTCAACCTGTGCCCAGCCCACTCCCCACTGCACCCCATGAGGAATTCATCATCTTCTACCCCACCGCCCGCTGGCACTGGCAAGGGTTTGTCCTGCAGCAACTGCAATTTTAATGCTGGCTGAACCCCATGCCGAGTACAGCGACCTGGAGGAGGTGTGCTCAGGGTGGGGGGCAGAGTCCCCTGTGCCCATGGGATCTGGGATTGCTCCCTTGGGATGGTGTGGGGCTTGGCCAGGTGGCTGGGGGGCGATTAGTGCTTAATGAGAAAATAAACAGATGGTTAAGCACAGAAACTGGACTTGGCTGCTAGCTTCACCTCCCCAGGGTTACTCTCAAGGCCGCTCTGTTCAAAAGTCAGGGGCAGGAGGAGGTTGTGGCATTGCACAGCCCCAGGTTGGGGACATGCTACAGCCCCATGGGACACTGAGCGGGGACACCTGTAGGAACCCCTGCCTGTGCCACAGGCTCATGGAAATACCTACCCCAAAACAGGTGCTGCCAAAAGCTGATCACTGGCAGAGGAAGCCACCCCAATATGGGTCACCCCACAGCGCCAGACATCAACAAGACTCTCAGAGCCACCTTGGGAGGAGTTATGGGGGCAGAGCCCCAAGACAGAGTCCAGCAACTGGGTAAATAAAGCCCAGGCTGGATCTCAGGGAAGGCTGTTATCTCTGTTTGAGGAACGAGCTGTGCTTGCCCAGCTGTCACTGGCTGCGATTCAGAGCTCTCCGTGTGTCACCAGCCAGTGACTGGTGAGCTGGCATCGCTGCGTGGGCACCCTGTGGGGTGAGGGGGCCCACAGGGGCATTACCACTCTCTGAGCCCACCTCAAAACGCAGCAGTGAGAGCCCTGTGCTGGCGGGAGTGGGCACCTCAGTGCCATGGTAGGTGATGAGGACTGAGCACTGTATGCCAGCACCCAGGTGCTACACGGATATCTCCAACCCTGCCTGCTGCCACCCTTGGGGGCTGTCACACCACACTTCCCCAATGCTGCCCCACCCTGCACACTCACACATTCCTGGGGCTTGGTGCCACCAGTCCAGTGCTCCGGCAGGCAGGTGGTGGGTTCCCCAATGCTCTGGCCATGGGTTCTCCTTGCTGAACACTCACCCCAAAGCAGGTACTGGGGCTGCCACAGCATGTGGGTCTTAATTCCACCCAGCTGTGGCCATGTCACCACCATGCCACCCACCTGTACCAGTGCCAGCATGCCTGCTGCAGCTCCCAGTCTTGCCTCTGCTCCTGCGGGGCTGCTGTTGAATCTGGGGGAGTTTGGGATCCCCCTACCCCAACCATGTCCCCTGCTTGGCACCAGTGCCAGCATGGCCTGGCCACAGCTGGGATGGGCAGACGGACCCAGGCTGGGGTTGGGCTGGGGTCCTGCGGGGACTCGAACCCTGCACAGCCCCACTGGCAGGACAGTACAGACCAGAGGAGTGAGCAGTGACATGGAGTGTGTGGCCTGCGCTGGACATGGCACAGCCATGATGCTGCTGTCCACATGTGCCAGGGGTGTTCAGAGGAGGGGGATACTGCAGCTGCTGTCACTGCCCTGCCATGGTGCTCAGCTCCTGTGCAGGTGGGCAGCGAGCCCAGCCCAGCACAACTGGGGTAATCCCTTAAACCAAGCTTAAGCCTGGGCCGAGCTGCCGGTGCTGGAGGAGCCGAGTAGCTCCCTGCAGGCAGGACCCCAGGCAGGAGCCAAGCCCAAGGCCAGCTGGTGCACGGGACACTCAGCAGCTGGCACAGACAGAGAGTGGGTGGGCATAAGCTGCGGACACACGTAAGCAAGAACAGCCCCGTGCCGAGAAGGAAACATGGGCATGTGAACTGTGAGCCCCCTGGATATTTTATTCACTGGGGAAAGCTGAGCACAAACGTCCAACCCCAAGCAC
The DNA here is from genome assembly GCA_013398175.1 of Climacteris rufus. NCBI lineage: Eukaryota > Metazoa > Chordata > Aves > Passeriformes > Climacteridae > Climacteris > Climacteris rufus. The sequence goes on along the minus strand of VZRZ01007167.1, from coordinate 78,963 downwards.
TCACCCTGGGGAGAGCTGTGCCAGGCTCCCAGGGTGGGAATCGGGGCCAGCAGAGTGCTTGTGACAGGGGCTGCCTGGGCAGGGCACGGAGCCACTGGCAGTCACAGACTGGGTGAAGCAGCTCTTCCACACTCATACCAAAACATACAGATGAAAAAGAAACAAAAATAAACCCAAGGAGGACATCTGGATACCGGGGAGGCAGGAACTGCCCCCGCTGCGTCACTGCTGCAGATAGAGAGATAAAAGTGAATATAAGAGGATAATTAATGAGCACTGAGCACTGGTGCGAGCGTCCAAAGTCCCTGCACCGGCAACACCAACACGCAGTCTCCCTTGCGGCTGTCAGCCCCGCTGTGAGCTGGCAGAGCCCACTGGGCACGGGCTGAGCCCATGGGCACGGCTGCCCAGCCACACGGGCACAGAGCAGCCTGCCCGGGACTGCTGGGGTCCTGCCCCTCTACGGCAGCAGGACACAGTCCCTGGTGAGACGTGGGCACTGAGCACGGGTGGAAATCAGGGTGTCTGGGGACCAGGAGGGCAGGTCTCACTCCCATGTTGGGCCCCTGCAGGCTGGCACATGGCTGAGGCTCAGGAAAGACCACGGCAAGGGATGACAGAGCCCCAGCAGTGGCGGCAGCCCCCACGGGCCTGCAGGGGTGTGGTGTCTGCCAGCTCCACTCCAAGGTCACTCCTTCTCCTCCCCTTTCTCATCCTCTCCTCCATCCAGGTAATGTGGGAACTGCTGTGGGCCCTGCCTGAAGCCTGCCTGCCCTCCCAGTACTTCCTCTGCCAGCTGGCACTGGCCAGGGCTCCCTCCCAGCTCTGAAAATTATTCCTGGCTCTGAAGGAGCGCTCTAGAGCAGGTCCTGGGCAGGCACTGGGCAGGCAGGCTGGCATGATGCTCCCCACCAGACCCCAGCCCTCGAGATCTCACTTCCCCCTGCTTGCAGCATCCCTGGGCGGAGGCAGCACTGCTGTCCAGAAGCAGGCAGGAACAGAGGTTGCTGAGGCAGTCCAGAACCCCACCTCCATTGCCCCGTGCCCAGGGATGTGGCCCCAAAGCGAGCCAGGGCAGTCATGGCATGACTGCTGACAGCCAGGCTGAATGCTGCACACAGTGGGCACGGGTGGCACACACCAGCCATGGGTGACACACACAGTGACTGCAGGACACCCTGACTTGGTCAGGACACCAGGCCAAAACCTGGTGGGCTTCCTGACCCAGCTTCATCCCCCTGCCCTGCTGCCTCTTGCTCCATGAAGCAGGTGGAGGGGGCCCAGGCCATACCCTGGAGCAACCCCCACTCCTGGGCACGGCTGGCACCACTGCTCAGGCAGTCCCCATGCGAGCCCTGCCACTGCCAGCAGCTGCTCACATCACTGCTGTGCTCCTGCCCCTGAAAATGCAGCTGCTGAGCCCCCTTCTACGCAGAGGCAGTGCAGCAGGGCTCTCTGCAATGCTGACCCCGCAAACTGGGAGTGTGGGGACGCTGCTCACATCATGTCACTGCTGGGGACAGAGCATGTGGCACAGCCATGGCCACCAGTCTGGCTCCATGCTCTCCAGCAGCATCAGGACACGCTGGCCCACTGAGGAGGAACAGCTGGAAGTATTTCTTTGCTTTGTGCTTCAGCAGGTTTGGTTAAGCAGGTGCCACATGCCACCAGCTCCCTGCAGCCACTGGGGCTTGTGTCCTGGCTCCCAGCTTTAGCTGATAGGTGCTGAGTTCTGGCCCAGCTGGCAAAGATGACCTCCAGCACAGCTTCTGTCATGGTCAAAGAACAGTGCCAGCAGCCCTGTGCCACTGGCTGGGTACAGGGGACAGCCATAAGGAATCCCTGGGAGCATTTCCCATGCCTGCACAGCAAACACCTTGCTGCACCCTGCTCCCACCGAGGGGACAGTCCCACCAGACATGTCCCCACCTAAGAAGGATGAAAAAAGGTCTCATTAGCACTTCTCCAACTCCCAGCCCCCATCCCCACCCTCACCCTGCTGCTGCTGCTGCTGCTTTGGGGCTGCCAGCCCAGAGCCCTGGGCTGCAGGCAGCACAGTGTGGTATGCACCCAGGCTGCAGCCCTGAGGCCATCATGATCGGCTTCCAGAGCCTTGTCCTGCTCCAGGTTCAATGTCAGGAGGGGCTTAGCCAGGCTCCTGCAGAGGTGGGGAGATGCCACCCCCTCGACATCTCCAAACATGTCACCTCCCAACCACTAGTGCTCCCCCAGAGCCTGTCCCTGCTCTCAGGAAACCCCACCTACAAGCACCTCAAAATCCCAAGTTGCTTCTGTGATCCCAGGTTGGGGCAACCTCCATCAGGCTGAGGGAGTGGAAATCTGTTGTCGTCACCACTCAAACCCCTTAACTGGCCAGAAAAATCCCTGTTCCTTGCTATGGCAGCCTGCCTGCTGTGCAAGGGAAACAGCTGGAGTAGCAGGCCTGTGGGAATGGGACATGGCACCGGGATGGATGGAAACAGCCCCAGCAAACCACAGATCCAGACCCCAGCAGAGACTGGCCAAAGCCACAAGGTAAAAGAGGACATGGCCCTCCTTGCCTGTGGCAGATGAGGGTGGCACAGAGCCAAGCAAGATCCCCTGGTACCCCAGCCTCAACACCCCTGGAAGTTGCCAGCCCCAACTCCAGCCCCACAGAGGCTGTGCCACATCCAGGACATGTACCACTGCATCCCCCTGGAGCCTCCCCTGTGCCAGGGGGTCTCCAGCCACAAGTGGCTTCAGATATTCAGGAAGAGAAGAAATAATAAGAAAAAAAGCAAAAGGCAAACCATGTGCCACATGCCATTTCCCCAGGCCTGCCTGCCCAAACCTGCTGCTGGCTCCGCTTCGCTGCATGCCCACCCAGCCGTGCCAGGGACCCCAGGCTGCTGCCGATGCCACCTCATCCTATAACGCACCTGGCTGCTCTTTGCAGCCTGAACCACCCACTTTAGGTCTTGTTTATCAGGTTTTGCTCAAGTAAATACCAATGAGCTTTGTACCTGCACTGAGCCTGCTGGGGTTGGGTTCTTTAATTCCATTTTTATTGGGTAGGTTTGGCACCACGTTGCAGGCAAAGAAGCTGGTGGCCAGGGCCATGGTGCAGAGCAAGTACCAGTGAGAGGCTCCTTCTTGCACACCTGGGGTGTTCTGGAATACCCCAATGAGCAGCACAGCACGGTGCTGGACCCTTGCTGTGCCAGCATTGCAGGGGATGGGCAGCCCTGGCTCCACAGACCCACCTGAAGCACTGAGCAGACTGGAGGGAAGGGATGGAGTCCGGCTCTCTCCTCCTGCCATTCCTGGGCACTGGCCCACCAGCAGGGCAACATCCCATGGGTACCCACCTGCCCAGTGAGCCACAGCAGAGCCATAGCCCTGGGCAAGATCTCCCTGTGGAGCCACTGCTGATGGCAGGGAGGTGGGAGAGGGCAGCCCACGCCACAGCTCAGCACCCAAGGAGCTGCCAGGCCAGGGACCGGCACAGCTCGGCCATTTGGAAGCAGCCACAGCCCCTGGTGCTCCCACTGCTGGGCTGGAAATGCCCGCCTGGAGTGGCAGCACCACTGTGCCCACCAGGGCCAGATGCTCTTCAGCAAAGCCAAAGCCATCCCACCCCTGCTGCGGCCGACACCAGCACCAGAGACATCCTGCAGCCTTTGGGAAAGAGGCACCAACACCATTTTGCTGTTGAACCCCTTGGGCAGGCTTAGAGGCAGCTTTGTTCAAGGTAGGGAGTCTGTCCAGCTCACTTTGGCCACCCATTGCCCGGCACCATCACTCTGAAACAGGTGTCTGGGGACATAGCTCCTCACCCACAGGTGCTGGAGCGATAGGGGCCAACCTTTATGGCTGTTGGAATAGCCATTAGAACAACTGCCATCGGAACCACGGCTGGCAAGGGGACGCTGGGCAGACCCAGGGCAGACATGTGAGGCAGAGGCAGGCAGAAACTCAGGGGCTGCAGCACCCACCCTGCTGGGGCTGCACCCACGGCTGCGCCCGTGCTGACTCAGCCACCACAAGCGATAAAGACCTGCAGGGCCATTGTGTCCCATGGGGCAGAGCCAGAAACTGAGGGGCCCCATCAACACAGAAACTGGGGGGGGCCACAGGAGCCCAAAACCTGGGGGCCCATGGGATGCACAGCTGCATCCTAGGGGTACTGGTGAATGCAGCATCCCAGGGCTCTTGGAAAAGGGCTGGAAATGGGTCTAAAAGAGCTGGACCCAGAGATTTTGGGGTTTATGCCTGGTAGAAAGAGCCAGCTCAGGGAAACCCTCTCCTTCCTAGCCAGGAAGCCAGGAATGACAGCTACAGGACAGGTCACATTACAGCAGCCACCGGGCTGCCCTCTCTCCCAGTTTAGGGTCCTCTCTATCTGACAGGTACAAGATGATGAACTCCCTGAGGCAGAGCTGTTCCTCGTTCACAAGAGAGCTGCAGGCTCCTAGCAGCACTCCCCTGCTGACCCCCAGCCCAGCCCAAGCAGCAGCCATGGGTGCTATGAGTGCACTGGAGAGCTGTACCTTCCACACCTCGTGCCTCCACCTCCAGCACAGTCTCCTCTCCATAGGAACAGAACAGAGGTCAGGAGCCCAGGGCCCTGTGTCCTGATAAGTCAGGGTCCCTGCCAGCACTCGGCTGACCTGTCACCTCTCATGTCACCCACCTAGAGCGATGGTTTCCCACTCAAACTGCAAATCCCCTCATAGACTTTGCCGTCCTCCATCCATGCAGGAGGGACCCGAGGAAGTGCCACAGTGTGCACGGGTTAACAAGGGCAGTTGCCAGCCCGTTGTGCTCTGGGACGGGGTAAGGCAGGGACTGGGACCTGCTCCGGCTGCATTTCCTTCCTCCAATTCAAAGCTCACTCCAGGCACTTCACGGCCAGTTTCTTCCTGTTGCAATTCCCGTTAGCTCCCGAAGCCTGCAGCTGCCATTTGGAGTGGCAGTGGTGCTAGGGGATGCCCAGGCATGGCAGGGAGATACCCCAGCGCTCGCAGCGGCGTTAGGGCCAGGCCCTGGGGATTTGGGGGCGGCCACCACCTCCCTGGGAGACCAGACCCAGAGCTTCCTGTGGGGACCAAGCACCGAGGCACTGTGTTTATGGATTTAATGCAAGGATGGGACCGATGGCAGCTCCTGTGCCCAGGGACCCAGAACCTTGCACCTGGGGAGAGGGCACCACATCACCCCTCTTGTCCCTGGGCAACCTTATCACCCTTCCTGTCCCTGGGCACCAAACCACCCATCCTGTCCACAACGTCCCTATCACCACATCAATCCTCTTATACCCAGCAGCCCCCATTAACCTTCTCATTCCCAGAGTTCCCAGCATGCTATCACCCCTCCTGTCCCCAGCATCACCACATCTCTCCTGTCCCCAGCGCACCTCCTGTTCCCACTGTCCCTGCCACACTGCCACCTCGATATCCCCCAAAACCCCTCCTACCCCAAACTTCCCCATCACCCCTCTAGTCTCCAGCATCCACCACCAATCCCCCTGTCCCCAGTGCCCTGACCACACTGTCACCCCCCTGTCCCTGCACCCCCCCGGAAGCGCCCGGCAGGGCTAAGCCGATTACCTCCCTTAATACCCCCATGGCCCAGAAGAGATGTTTCAGGCAAACATTGATGCATCTTCCCCCTGTGCTGTGGGAAGACCTGAGCACCCTTGGGGACTGAGTGGTCTGACTGGGGGACCAGTCTCCAGAGCTGCCAGGAAATCGCAGATCCAAAGGACCTGACACTGCACAGTGCAAGCAGCATGCCCCTGGCTCTGGGATCACAGTCTCCCCACCCCGAGCTCTAGCTCTCCCTGCACCAGCACCCCCAGGGCATGGCTGGGGTGCACATGGGTTTGTGAGTTTCCAGACAGCTACAGCTAAAGGGATGAGGAACTTTTTTCACATCTCTTCCATAAACTCTTCCTTGATGCTGATTCTACAATTGGAATTATAAATTTCCACCCATTCCCCCTCCTCAGGCCTGCAAATGGAGCCCTGCCCATGTCCCTGGCATGGGTACCAGCCCGTGAAGCCCTGTGGGATGCCCATGCCCCACATCCCAGCTCCCCCACACCTCACCCCTGCAAGGGCTCCTTTCCCACAGCGGGAGCCAGCTGAGCAAATGTAACCCCAGACAATAAGGTGGGGACATTATCTCCAAGAATAAAACCACATGGAAAATTAAACTCAGGAGCAGCACTCCAGCTGCTGCATGGAGAAACATTTGGTCCACAACAGTGTGGCAGACGACACCCTGCCACGCAGCCATGGGGAGCTCGAAGGGATGAGGCGGCTGAGTGGGACCACTGCAACCACTCCCAGGGGGGACTCAGACAACCTTCCCTGTGCCTCAAGAAAAAACTGGGGCTGTTTCCTGCAGACCCACCCACAGGATCTTTTGGGGCTGAGAGACCACTGCCTGCTCACCCACTGGGCAAAGTCCTGGGGAGCTCTGCAGGGCAGCCAGGCCCTTGCAAACACCACGGGCACAGCACCAGCCCTGCTGCCTTGCTCCCAAGAGGGTCTTGAAGCTGCCTCAGCTCCAAGGGTCAGCACAGGGGTCCCTGGGGCCACTGTACCCACTGTCTCCCAACTCCCTCCCCAGTGCAGCAATGGACAAGCAGGCAAAGGAAAAGCCAAGAGATGGACAATCCAACCACAGGCTGAGCCATGGGAACTTATCAGGGGATGGCTCCTGCCTTGCCATGCCCAGCTGGGAAGTTTGAGCAGTCCCTGCAGAGCAGAGCTGGCAGGTCAAACATGGCCAAATGGGTCACTTGCACTGGGAAGAACCACTCAGGTTTTGCTGAGCAGCTTCTCTGGATGTTTGGGATGTGAAGTGCTGGCTATGGCAACGGGGCTGGGGGCTTCAGGAATAGTAAAAAAAGGGCCTGTCATGCCTTTTGGAAAACATATACAACAACAACAATGATAATAATATATTAAATTTGGCAACCTAATTACTTGAGAAGCTGGGAAAAGTCTGGCTCTCACTCACGTTCCAGGAAATGAAGCCAGAAAATGAGGCAAGGCAGAGGCTCTGCCCAAAGCCGGGTGTGATGGATAGAGACACATGGGGCAAAAATCCCCAGCTGAGGAGCAGCAAGCAAACTTAAACCACCCTGCAGCACCTCCAAAGCACTGCTGCCCTTCCTCCAGCTCTGATCAGGCTCATGGCAAGATGAGCATGTTACTGTGCCACGTGCAGCTGCATCCCGGGAGATGGCATCTGCTGCAGGGGCTCTGGGTCGCAGTGCCAGCCAAGGAAAGTGAGGAGGAGGAGAAGGAGGAGAAGGAGATGCCAATCCCCATCTGAAGAAGCTTTGAAGAAGCTGCAGAAGCAGAAGGACAAAGGGTATGGTGGTCCAGGACCTTCACCCCAGCTCTCTCCTTGCCAGGAGACAGCAGCACGCCATGGAACAGGAGTTGTTTCTGGCCCTGTCACCTCCACCTCGCAGCCATCCCCAGAGAAAGCCAAGCATGGCTCCATCCGCCCAGGAAAGGCAATTGAGAAGTGAGAAGAAACAGCCAATGCTTTCTGTGCCCCACTGTGCTCAGGGACGAAGGCGATGGGGTCAGGACAGTGACTCATTTCCCTGCCTAGCATCCCAAGGATATTTCTCCAGCCACCTCCAGGAAAAACCTACCTGGAGTTGCCCGCTGTCACATGTCACACAACCTCAACCTCCCGGCAATTGCATGCTGCTGTTGGAAACAGCACAAAGACATAGTCTCCAGCTTCTCTTGGGGGAAAGAGGTTGAGCCAAAAATCCAACCTCATGTGTGCCAAGAGCATGGGATATCCCAGCACTGGAGCAGGCTGCTGCTACAGAGACAGGCCCCTCATGCTCACCCCACCTCCAGCATCCTCCCGGGGCTAGGATGGGAGAGGAAGGGAAGGAAAGGGAAGGGGAAATTTCCACCACTCCCCCAGACAGCACCCAGGCACAGATCACCCCAGCAGCCAGTGACCCTGGCCCAGCAGCACTGCCAGGCCAGATGATCCCACACCAACCCCTTAAATTTGGGAGCAGTGGCGATTATACCAGATCACCGGTGGCTCATCTGAGCTGCCTGGATCTCCTTCCTCCCATCTCAGCCTGTCAGTACCTCTGGCAGGGCCACCCCAGCCTTGGCTCATGGGAAGAGGGGGAGCACAGGAACATCCCCACCTCCGCCTCCAACCCTCCAACATGGAAACACACAGGCATTTTGATTCACTGGGAGATTTAAAAATTATTGCACCTTACCATCATCCCTCAGAGCAGGCGGGAGCATGGCGAGGCCGCCCAGGCCCCGGCTGACGGCAGGCTGCCTGCCCGGCGTCCGCCTGCCCGGCGTCTGCCCTGCCGGGAGCCAGAGCAGGGAAACAATATCAGATCCGCAAACAATGCTGGGAACCAGGAGGCCCTTCCCGGCTCCCGCGCCAGCAAGGAGCAAAGCACCTGCCCAACACAGGCTGTACCGTGGGCAGGGACACGGCACCTCCCCGGTGTGCGCAGCGGTGCAGGCAGTGGTGGCCAGCCCCGGCCTTCCCCGCAGGCAGCAACGGCGCTTGGGGCTGCTTGGGGTTTTTGGGCCGGTGTTTGTGCCCATCAAAGCCCCATGAACCCCAGCACTGGGCATAGAGTGAGGGGACATGAAGTGCCAGACCCCCCAGGAGGGGAAATGCCCTAACCCAGACCCCGAAACACAAACAACCCTTCAGCAGAGAGCAGGGCAGCTTAGGGCGGTGCTGTGCAGGATGGTGTGAAGGCCACCCATTCTTTCTGCCCCGGCAGAGAGCAGAAATGTCACCGTCACCGGGTGCAGCCCCGCAGGGCGATGCTGCGGTCTCTCCCGGGGCAATGAGGCAGGTGGGCAAACAGGGCTCCCTCCAGCGCAGCCCCCGGCGGCTCCCCGGATGGCTCAGTCACTGCAATTCCTTTATTTGACTTTTTCTTTGCTTTGGTGGTTTTTTTTTTGGTGTTGTTTTGATTTTGTTCCTGCCAATAAAGGTGCTTCATGAGGGCCGCTCCCATGACTCTGTGCTCTCTCCCCAGTCAAGGATCCACATTTGTGGGTCCCTCCAGCCCCCTCAAACAGCTGCTGGGGACCAGCCCTGAGCCGCTGCCACCCGCTGCCAGGCCCTGCCTGCAGCAGCGGGCAGGAGAGTGACGGTGCCGCGCTGCCTGTCCCCGGAGAGCACTGCGGGGTGCGGGAAACCCCCGCGGGGCTGCATGGCGGGGGCACCTCCTACCTTGCTTCCACGCCAGGAACACGAACACCCACGGATGCTGATCCCTCGTGGGGCTGGGGATGATGGGGGAGAAGTGGGGGGCAACGGCAGCAGGAGGGGAGGTCGTGGGAGGGGACACGAGCATCTGCGGGGGAAGGGAGAGGACACGGACACGGGAGTGGGGGAGGAATGAAGAGGCACTCACCGGCACGGGCGAGGCGCAGCCGGAAGGATCCGAGGGCGGCGAGCAGCAGCAGCAGCGCTCCGCGGCGGGCGGCAGCGCCCCGGGCCGCCACCATCGTCCAGGGACAGGGACACGGACAGGGACAGGGACACGGACACGGACACGGACACGGGCGGGCGCGGGAGCGGCGGGGCGGGGCCGCGCCGAGGGGCGGGGCCAGAACGCGTTCGGGGCCGCCCCCGCCAGGCCCCGCCCCCCGCGGCCGCCGCGGCGCTCCCATCGCCCGTCCGGGGGTGCCCGGGGCACTCCAGAGCCCCCCAGGGCCCGAGGGGCTCCAGAGAGCTAAACAGGGACTGGAACCGCGGCCTGGAGTGACAGGACACGGGGAATGGCTGCCCACTGCCTGAGGCAGGGATAGATGGGATATTGCAGAGAAATTCTTCCCTGGGAGGGTGGGGAGGCCCTGGCGCGGGTTGCCCACAGAAGCTGTGGCTGCCCCATCCCTGGAAACATTCAAAGCCAAGTTGGATGGGGCTCTGAGCAACCTGGTCTAGTGGAAGGTGTCCTTGTCCTTGGCATGGGTAGTGGACTACATGGCCTTGAAAGGTTCCCTCTGACCCAAAGCAGTCTGTCACTTTTTGCTGGGACCTGGTAATAATTCCCCCACTCCCACAGGAATGGCACAGACTGGGAATGAGGAGCTGGGGAATCCCACCTGTTGGTCTTGTTCGCTCCTGGGGTATTGTTCAGGCTGATGCCAGGAGATGTCTCATCCTTGCCTGCTCTGCAGCTGTGCACCTGGCTGTGAGTTTGTCAAACCTGGCTGAGTTTGTCAAACCTCAGCTGCAGCCACTGGCTTTGGACAGAGTTTGGCCCCTTCCTTCCCAGTCACAGCCACGTCCCTCGGTCACGCCCTTGCAAAACCTCTCCCCATATCCTGGATTAGTGTCACGTCTGTGGGGTTTACTTTCCAACCCCTATGTCCCCGTCAGAGCACAAATGTCCCAGCTGGCTGCAGGACAGTGGGTGCTTGATGGTGAAGTGCCCGCACAGCCACCAGCCTCAGAGATGCCACGTGGACGCTCCAGTCATGCCAACAGCTGTGTCCAGCAGGGATGCCAGGTTGTCCCTGTGTACTGCAGAGCTCCCAGGCTGCCCGAGGTTTTCCCCCACGGAGTCAGGGGATGCTCTGTGAAATCCTGGCATCCGATCTCTGGCCCCATGCTTTGGGCACAGACCTGAGGCCTTGGCATGAACACAATGATGTGATGCTGGATGGGACCTGCTGTCCGGGATCCTGCTGGCCAGCATGTGCTGCCTGATTCTTGGTGAAGGGATTCCCATGGCTGGTGCTGTGCTGCGTGGCTGGGCTCGGCCCCAGCCAACCCACTCGCAGTGGGAGCCCTGTTAGAGAGTCAGTGGTGCCCTGGCAGGCTGTCAGCCTGCTCTGAGCCTGTCCAAGGAATGCTGAGAGCGAGCTGCCATGGTGCAGCATGACAGGAATGCCAGGCTCGGCTCTGGCAGGAATTGCCACCTGCCGGTGGCTCCCCCGCCACCATGACTGAGCAGGAAGGTGCCGGCAGAGGTGGGTGACAGCATGGCATGGGGCCAGCCACATCATCTGCCTCCAGCAGAATAGTTACCTCTTAAATTTTCTTTATTCCTTCATTTCCTTGGCCCTTTGCTCCTATGAAAGGGACTGTGAAAAAAAATCCTGTCTGGGATTTTACTTCCCCAAGAAAGAGCTGCTGTCATGGGTTAGGAATGGCACTCCCCAATTTAGTGCCCCCTGGCCAAGACTCTCCCAAATCAGATACTGCTTGCTCACCCCCCCACCCCCCCCCCCCCCCTCCTTCCTGCTCTGGGAAT
>VZRZ01007167.1:39103-67625 GCA_013398175.1 Climacteris rufus | reverse complement strand
CCCCACCCCCCCGCCTCCTTCCTGCTCTGGGAATGGAGTTGAGATAAAAACTTTTACTGGAAACAGCACCCCTGTGAGGACCTCAGCACTCCCCAGCATCACACTCAGTCATGGGGCAGGGTCACCATTTCTTCATTTGGGAGCAAGTGGTGGGTGGGGAGATGGAGGGGACCACGGGAGCCCTGATCACAGTGGAGCTGAGTTGGATCCTTCAGCACTGATCCCTTAGGGACAAGCAGGGCTGACAGCAAGGTGGGACCTGCTCTCCCAGGGGAGCCAGAGAGGGACCCAATGAAGCCATGGTCACCACCCTTGGGGCTTGCAAGATCCCTTGGGATGAAAGACTGGGAAACCTGGGTCTTGTGGCAAGGGTCTGGACTACAGACCTCCAGAGGTATCTTCCAGTCTGAGCTATTCTGGGATGCCCTGGTCCCATTGCCCATCTCCGCAGCAGTGCCTGCTGCTCATGACAAGTCCAGTCCCAGCCCCCAAGGGCGGATGGCTTCTAATTCCCACTCTCCCAAAATGCAGCTGAGGACACATCTCTTCCTAATGCTGAGTTTCAGATCTTAAAATTTCCTTGGTGGAAGCAAAAAATTAAGAAGTGGCTTTTCTGGCCATTATCTGGTGCTTGACCCCTCCTCCAGAGGGTGGGGTGCTTGGGGGCAAGGTACTTGGGGCTGCATTTGGGCAGTTGTGCCAGGAGTCCCTGTGCCCACAACTCATTAGACTTGTGCTCTATACCCTTTCCCTCTTCCATCACCCATGTCTGGACATGCTCCAGCCCCTCGATGTCTTTCTGACAGTGACAGGGAGTCCAGAGGAGCAGGCACTGCCCTGCTCTTGCTTCACTTTGGTTTCGCTCCAATGTATCTGTCTGCAGGAGAGTGACGTGGCTGCAGCCTGGCAAAATGTCCCCAAACTTCCTCTTCCCATGGGGGTGGCACTGGGAGCACTTTGGGTGTCCCACATAGACCTGCTGGAGCACCCAGCTCTCCAAACACCCCCAAAGCAGTGGGACAAACTGTCTGGCAGCTCTCATCTTTGCTGGAGGGTTTGCTTCCTGCACTCCTCGCCTTCGTGCCATTGCTGCAGGTGCTGGGGAGGGTGCTCAGGCTGGTGTGGTCTATATTGACCATTCCACAGCTGGTGAAGTCAGGAGAAAATGGTGGGATGTTTCACATGTGGTTTGGGGAAGAGATGAGCTCAGGGCATCTCCTCCCTCTGGGATACAGCTGAGCTTCCCCATGATGGGGCTCATGGTTCTCTGGCAGCTCATGGAGCCTCAGGCACTACATGGCTGCAGACAACTTCTCACGTCCTGCCTGCCTGGGCCTCATCCTGCACCCCTCCTCTACACCCCACATCCAAACATTCTCACCCTACATGCACCCTTCCTTTACACCCCCACATACCATTTGTCCTATGCACCCAGTGTCCCCTACAGCCACTTACCCAGCTCGACTCCCCTGTATATCCTCTGCACATCCCTTACCCCTCTGCATCACTCCGTGCACCTCCTGTGCACCCCTGGCCCACCCTCACCGACTCCCTGATGGGGATGCTGCTGCTAATCTGCCTGTCCCACTGCTGTGTCCTACTCTGTGTTCCTGCCTGCCCCTGGAGCCCAGTCCCCACCCATCCCCACTGCCTCCACGCTGGCACAGTGTGGGACCCCCTCACACAGCAGCCTTGTCCCCATGACCATCTGTGCCTCTACCCCAGCTGCAGGACACAGGCACTTCCAGCCCTCTGGCAGGGATGTCTCCCTTTATTCATAAGTTATTTACCTGTAGATTATAAAACATACAAATGAATAGACATTTTAAAAGAACAAGATAGAGGTTTAATGAATACTGATTTTAAAATATTATTTTATTTTGTTTATTAATGGTAACAAATATACTTTCTTCCTGCACCCTAATGAGTTGTCCTGTGTACTCTCAAAGTTGCACGCATCCCACTTTGGAGACTGCTGCTCTGAAGGATGCAGGGAGTGTCCCCTGACTCTGATGACAGGAATTTATGATTCTTTTATCCCTGGTGACACTGCTGGTCCTTTCAGCAAGCTCCACTGCTGCATATCATGGTGTGGCCTCACCCATCAGTGTCTCGAGTTGAGGGCTAAGCACAGACACAGTTGGGCCTCATGGCACCCAGCTCTTCCCTGCCACAGGGATTCTCCATCCTCTCTCCCTGCCCATAAATTCCAGAGGTGCATTCCCAGCCCAGTACTAAGCCTGCTACACTACTCTACACTACAACCAGCAGGAGCAGCCATGAACTCTCAGGTTTCCCTGGCAGTAGGGGAGCAGAGAGGTGGCAGATTGTGCTGGCTCACCCCTGCCCTGGGAACCACGGGTGGGAAGGGATGGGAAATTCCCATTTTATTTCCAAAGGAGCTGCTGACTTTGTAGGTGTCTTAAAATCTGGGTTCCCTGCCTGGCCCTGCCTTGTCTGTGTGCTCTGGGAAGATGTAGTGCAGCTTCACCTGAGTGTGATAAAGCATGTTGGGTTCCCACTGGAAAATCTTGGTTCCATCAATCACAGGACACTTGTTCCTATAATTTTTCCTCAGTAGGAGTCTTAGAGAGTTTTGCTCACAAAGCAATCCCAACCCAGCACCGGGCTGAGGTCCAGGGAGGACACATTTCACTACATCTGTGGCTGGATCTCCCTGCATACACTGAGCAAAACATCCATTCCCACCCCCTTATTGAGAACCACCAGGTACTAGCCTCTCAACTCCATGTGCTGGGAGTCCCTGAACCCTTCCTGAAGGCATGTAATGAACCAGATCCATCTGCTCTCCCACCTGCATTCCTGCCTCATTGCCACCATCTCACATGTGGAAGCAGCTTCCTGTTCCCAGGATTAACTTTGGCTCCAGAAAATATGAAGATCAGTCCACTGACAATGGACTGTCAATGGTTTTCCTACTTAGACATATTTTATTGCATTCAGGGAAAGACATCCAGCTCTGCAGTGTCTGCAAGTCAAGCCCAGATGAGATTATCCAGCACTTACCAGGAGTGAAAACAGCTGAGCGTTGCTGCTGTGCTTTGCAGTGTTTCACCTCAGAAAGGTCTCTGGGAACAAAAGCTCTTTCCAGAGAGCCTGACAAAGCCCTCATATAGATAAATTATTAAAAGAAAAAGGCTTACCAAGGACATTGGCACACCAAGGCAATGTGTGGACAGCCAGCGCAGCTTATCCATCTGGGCAGTATCTATTTCTTAGGGAAAGAGTCCCCAGAATTACTTACTGGGAGAACTCCCATGGCCATACAATTAGCAGTGCTAAAGAATTCCCTCCTAGTCTATCCCAGAGGATGCTATATGCCATCCTTCTGCCATCCCTCTGAGAGGGTGAGGAGCTGTGCAGTACTCTGCATTGGGAGGGTTGTACCCAACTTTGGAGATGGGATGAAACTCAGCTCACCCTCCTGGGGCTGGACCTGCAGAGCTGGGCTCTCTGGAGCTGGCACTGTGAGTCTGAGTTAGCTGTGTGGGGGGGGGCTTTCAACCACAGAGGGAGGGGATACCATGAATTAGGACCCAGCCCCTGGGTCTCCCCAGGCAGTTACAGGTCTGAGTGTTGGATATGCTGGTGAGGGGGAGCGAGAAGCTGCCAGCTGTGCCCCCAGCACTGCCTGACCGGCAGCCTCAGACTCTTCCCCTGTGTTGGGTCACTGAGAGTTCTGTCCCTGCTGCCAGAGGGTGGGGGTCACTCAGTGTTGCTCAGTCACTCACCTGCACCCTCAGTGACGTCTGTAGGACATGGCAGGACTGTGCTCTGGACAAGCACGGGGCTCTCTTGATGGTCCCAGGGACTGTTAAACAAGAGCAGGCGCAGTAGTGGGAGAAGATCAGGAAACAGATGTGGTAGCCCCTTTCCTCCTTCTGTGTTTCCTGGCCTGCAACTGGAGATTGGTCTAAAGATCCCACAAAATATGACAGCTCAGTCCCTACCTGAACAGCTGCTGTCCTTCACGGGACCAAGTTGTGTTTACACCTCTATTGAAGATACAGAAAGATCTCCTGCTTGCCATCTCTATCACAGATAATGGAAGCAGACCTCAAAAAAATAAATAATCTTTAAATAATCTTTGGCCAATCTATTGCTGGGCAGTACTGCACTGGGGATGTCAGCCTCACATTCACACTGAGAAAACAACATAAGGGAGGGACGTCTGAGAGTCTGGGAGATCACAGGAGGACCAGAATGGCATCCAAAGGTGACTGTGGTTCCATCATGCTTGAGGGTGGCAATGAAAAGCAGAGTCAATGGCTTGCTGGAAAAGGGAAAGATTCTGGGTCTGATGAGAAACTGGAGCTCAGGGGTAAATGAGATACAGATGAGATACAGAAGATTTTGAGTGTGAAACTAAAACTACTGAATTTGCAGGAGGAGCAGGCCAGGACATGATCAGTGATTCACACAAGCCTGTGAGAACCTGCTGGTCTGACAGAGTTGTCATCAGGTCCTTCCAGAGAGAAGAGTGGGAACATCTGCCAGGAGTGAAGCGGAGGTGGGTGCCAGGCCAAAAGGATTGAGCACCTTCAAATGACATTGCAAGTGCCCTCCAAGAGGGAACAGGGCAACCCCACCATGCTGAGGATGTGCTTCACAATGCAGAGGGGTCAGTGGGGGCTGTGGGTGTGTCCTGGTGCCCACCAGTTGGGTGGGCATGTATGAGCAGCCAGCCCAAGGCTGGGGTGCCTGAGCAGCTGGGAGCACCCACAGACACACTCCTCAATGCAAGGAGGCAGGGTGGAAGAAGCCTTCAGGGATGTGATGCCAGGCTTTGAACCAGGAAGGGAATGGAGGTTGAAGGAGAGGCATGTACTCTACGTGCTGGTTTGAGTTTTGATGAGGAGTAGGAGCTGGTAAACAAGTGTGTAACCATAGAGGGAAGGTAAGAACCTGAGGGATAAGAGAAGCTGGAAGAGCAGTACAGCGGATATCTTCATATATGGCTCATGGGAAATATCACAAACCATGGTGGCCTTGTGCAATGCTGGTGTAGAGAAACTCAAACTGGTACATGGAGCTGCCCATGGCAGCAGATGTTCCCAGAAGTCACAGAAACAGCTGATGTGACCTGGGCAGAGGTGATGGAGGATTCATGAGGAGAGGTGGGAGTTTGAGGTGAGAAGGGAGGCCAGCACAGCACGATACATTGAAGGACACCCTCAAAAGATCTTCCTGGACCTAAAGTGTCTTGAGAAGGAAGGAAAGGAATGTCTGCCTGGCTGGTGTTGGGAGCCCGTCACAGATCCCCCAGCCAGCTTAGTGTGAGGACAAATGCCCAGGAGAGAAATCCTTACAGAAAGAGTAACTCCTTGGAGGGGTGGAGGTGCTATAATCACTTGTCTGCAATGGTCATTCCAGTTATCCTCAGATATGAGGAAATACAACCAGCATATAGTGAGCTGATGGGGTGTATTTAGGACCTGTTCCTGTTGGTTGTTTTTAGAAGAGCTATTTGGGAAAATAACTTCAGCTTGAGTAGGCATGAGTCAATGCCATTTGGTGTAAATGGGAAGATCAATAGGGCCAGATTGGTGGCTGTTGCTGGGAACAAGCACAAATCAGGAGAAGTGAGGCGAGCTGGTTCCTGCAGCTGGGCAGGTTTGGAAAGTCGAGCATGCACTCAAAAAGAGAAAGAAAAGATGCAAAAAAATCCCTTTCAAGCACAAGGAAGAGGCTGGTGAGACAGCTTCTCCCCTAGCAAATAAGCAACTTACAGACACTACGGAGGGACCCTGGAAAGAGGGGAATGTCTGCAAGGAAAGAAAAGAGCCTGAAAAGCAGTAAGCAAAGCCTGTGCTGGAAGATGAAGGAGTGGAGGGAGCCTGTGAGAACAGCTTGCAGTATTATATGGGTTAAGTATTCGACCTTCAGCCAGGTAGTTGGGGACAGACAGTCCTGCTATGTCCTCAGTTCAGTGCCCTGGAGGTCAGACATCGCCCACTCCCAATGTTCCAGGAGGACAATGACAATTTTTGGCCAGTGACAACATGAGGGCACCAGGACAGCAGCATCAAGGAGGGAGGAAAGTCTTCAGAGGGTTGCTGGGGCAGGGGGGGAAATATGGCTGCACCTGGATTCAGGAAGAATGAACATTTTGTCTCCAGCAGTGAGGGTGCAAAGTGTCTTTGTGATGAGGGAGAAGAGGAATCTAACCCCAGATATTTGCAAGACTTCAGGGGAAAGAAAGAGAAAGAAAACTTTGTGAGCACAATAGCTCTGGGACTGCAGAGCATTCTGCTTGCCCGCAGTATCCTTGACTGGAGAGCCAGTGGCATGGGGGAGTCTTGAGCCACCAGTGTGGTACAGGATGCCAAACTGACCACGGGGACAGAGGAACGGGTTCCAGTCTGTGTGGGAAAATACTGATGCTGTGTTATGTTAGTGAGACCTCTCTGGGTGCTGCAGGGAGAGCCCATTTGAGGAGGAAGGAAGCTGAGCTGGGCTGTCAGGATGCCTGAAGAGGAGAGAGTCCATTGGAGAAGATTTGATGCAATGTGGTCAGCCTGGAGAAACTAATTCCAGCAGGGAGCTCGCTGCAGCATCAGGGAGGAGAGGCCTTGCTCGAGCATGCTGCTGTGGGCTGTCCTGGCAGGGCAAGCCTGCAAGAGCAAGCAGCTGAAAGCCAATGCCAAAAATTACTTTGACCCAGGAATGAGCTCCTTAGATCTAATGTACCACGGTTTGAGCAGGGTTTGGGACACCGGTGTGGTTTTGCTATGCTCCTGGGTGTATATTGAAAGGGGAAAGGCTCTTCTGGGCTCACACCCACCAGATCGTGTGGCCAGTGACACTTGGGGAGCCCTGGGGTCTCACATGGTACCTTCCCAGGAGACTTGGGGCCCAAAGTTCTCACTTCATAGGGCAAACACAGGAGGTGTTTGGATTCCTAAATCCACTTGTCATCACTGAAAACTTTTCTCTTTACCTAAAACAAACCTGTTCTAAGTATAATTCAGTGTTCATAGAGCCTTTGAGTTGATTTAATGAAGCAAGGATGGAAAACTACATGGCTGGCTGACCAGGAAGCTATCACACAGACCCAGCACAAGACCCCTGGGGAGGACACACACCCTCAGCTCCTTCCCTGTGTCCTGTGACCTCTCCAGAATCAGGGGCGTACCTAAGAGCTGGTGTCCCCACGACAGCACCACAGTGTGGGCTACCAGAAAACCAGGCTGGCACCAGTTGCTTTACTGGAAGGTGGAGGGTGCAGAAGGATGAGGCACAGCAGACCGTGTGTCCCTGTCTCAGCAGAACTCCCCAGCCTGTGAGCCAGGGCAGGAGAAAATGTCAGAGGTGCTGTGTGAGTGGGATGCAAGTGGCATCTTCATTTCATTTTCTGATAACTGTAAGGCTTTGAAATTACATCTGCTGATCTGATAGTCATTAGGGAATGATCAGCCAGTCATTGGCAGGGGCTGTTTGCCTTTCTGTTAATTAAATTGCACTTGATTTGCAATCAGATCTAATGAGTCAAGTGAGCTTGAGGTAGGCTCAAGTGAAGCACAGGCTAGCTCCACAGCCTTGCTCTGTGTGGAGCCACATCCCAGGAACACTGCTGGGAACCACGCTGTGACACAGGGGGTGAGGGACACACTTGCAGATGAGCTGTGCCATGTTTGTGGCAGGGGCAGGTGACCTGCGAGGCTGTGGGCTTTGAGATATGTACCAGTGTATTGGGATGGTGTGGCCAGGGGGGCTACAGGGGTGGCTTCTGCGAGAAGCTGCCAGAAGCTTCCTCCATGTGCAGAAGAGCCAATCCCTGGCGGCTCCAAAGATGAACGTGCTGCTGGCCAAGGCTGGGCCAATTAGAAATGGTGGTAACGTCTCTGTGATAACAGATTTAAGAAGAAGAAAAAACCAAAAGGTTCTTTTGCAGTTGTAATTGCAGCCCTAGAAGAGGGGGGTGTGAATACATGAGAAGAAAGCTCTGCAGACACCAAGGTCAGCAGAGTAGGAGGGGCAGGAGGTGCTCCAGGCACCTGAGCTGTGGTGAAGCCCATGGTGAAGCAGCTGTGCCCCTGCAGCCCACGGAGGGCACGGGAGTGCAGAGACCCACCTGAAGCCCCTGGAGGAGCCCATGCCAGAGCAGGTGGATGCCTGAGAGGAGGCTGTGACTCCTTGGGAAGCCTGTGCTGGAGCAGGATTCTGGCAGGGATCTGCAGACCTGTGGAGAGAGGGACCCATGCTGGAGCAGGTTTGCTGGTAGGAGTTGTGAGCCCACACTGAAGCAGCCTGCCCTTGAAGTACTGAATCTGTGGAAAAGCAACCCATGTTGCAGCAATTTGGGAAGGACTGTTGCTTGTGAGCTGGACTCACATTGGAGTAGTTCATGGAGAACTACCCCCATGGGAGGAACCCCACGCTGGAGCAGGGGAATGACTTCTGTCCCTGAGCAGCATCAGAAACAACTTGTGCTGAACTGACCATAACCCCCATTCCCTGTCTCCCTGGACCATTGCAGGGAGGGAGGTAGAGCTGGTAAGGAGGGGAAGGGGTGGGGGGAAAGTGTCTTTAAGGTCTTACTTTACTTCTCATTATCCTGCTCTGATTATGTCGGTAATAAATTCAATTAGTATCTCTCATTTGAGCCTGTTTTGCCTGTGATCATATTTGGTGAGTGACCTCTCCCAGTCCTTATCTCAACCCATAAACCCTTAATTATATTTTCTCTCCCCTGTCCAGCTGTGGAGGGGAGAGATAGGGGGGCTTTGGTGGGTGCCTGGGGTCCAGCCAGGGTCACCCCACTACAGCCAGACATCCTGTGCTGACACAGAGTGCTCCTCAGCCAGGCCAGGAGAGGGACAGAGAGTACAGCCCCGACTGCTGGCTGTGGAAGAGGGGCAGGGAACAGAGCAGGGCAGAGACCCCACCATCAGGCTGCTTCTTCTCTCCTCCTGCATCTCTCTTCACAACAGATGTGTCTGCAGCTCCAGTAGTTTGGGACCCCGGTGTGATTTGGATGTACTCCTGGACCTGTATTGAAAGGGGAAAGGCTCTTCTGGGCTCACACCCACCAGATCCCAGTGGCACTTGGGGAACCCAGTGGTCTCACTCTGCACCATCCAAGGCAGATGGACAAGCCTGGTCCTGACGTCTGCCTGTTGTTTGAGTGACTCCTGTTGTGGTGACCATACCACCAGCTGGTGACTGGTGCTGCATCCGTCACATGCAAAGGAACATTCAGGAGCCTCAGGAGCCAGGCAGGTTGGTTGGAGTGCTCAGGTTTTTTTGGGATGGACAATAGCCCATAGGTCCTGAGGAGCAAGTGGGACCTGGCTCAGGGGCTGAAATCAGTGTCATTCTCATGCCAGCCGGTGCTACTCTTAAAAGCTGAGATGATCCCATACAGTCATATTTTATTTTTAAAAGGGGAAAAAATGAAAAGTCAAGAGGATTAACTATCACATATGGCACAGAGATTGTCTGGAAAGACCTGCTTAGCTTCCCTCTGAGCGCTTAAGTTGTTATTAGCAAATACAAGCCCTAAACAACATTGGGAAGCCTAAATGGAAGCCAGTGCACTTGCATCAATTTAAAGAAATATCATAAATATTCTTTAACTTATTGAAGGCAGCTGAAGGCAACAATATAAGACAAACCATGAAGACACGAGAATTTGGTGCCTTGTTCCTCTGCTCTGAGAAATGACATCTGCACTTTATTCAAAGGTTCAGGCAGCAGGAATATTTGAAGGTAACTGGTTAAATTCAAAGAAAAGAAGTGGAGAGAAAAGTGGAAAAACTGTGCATCCATCTTGGCCAAAAAGGAGCTTTGGTGGATCCCCAGAATGGATTATGTCCTCTGCAAACACTTGAAAAGTCGTGTCCTACCAATGCAGAAGGGCAAGTGAGTAATGAGACAGAGGAGATGACATTTCCAGTCACAGCAAGTCATGAAACTCTAACATCACTGCAGCATCCCATCTGCCACTTACGCTCCCTTTGGTACCTTCTGGTTTTCACCAAATGATGAGAAGAAGAGAACATGCCAGCCTCTGCAAAGGTAGTCAGAGATGAAAGACAACAGATGAGTAGGTCTCCTCACAGCGGGAGATAGTCACAAAAGCTGCAATAAATGCCAGATTTGGTTGATGTCTCAGCAAACTATGACACAGGACAGATTGAATCCAACTTTTGCAAGGAAAATCACACTTCAGAAATACACCTCCTCTCTGGAAGAATCAGCAAGACATCCCCATGTTGGACATCTCCTGGTCAGCTGGGAAGGGTCTTTATCAAAGCTCACATGGGACAAGCTAGGGAGGAAGATCTCACTGGGATAAATCACAGAATGATCCAGGCTGGAAAGTAATCCAGTCCAACCTCCCTCCTCAAGCAGAATGCCCTGGAGCAGTCACTCAGGATTGTGTCCAGATGGAGGACATAAGGAGGCTTGTCAATGATTTAAGATCTGGAACAGCATGAGGAGCACAAGTAGATCAGATGGTCTTGCATCACCAGCAGCCATCAGCTGCAAGTCTCAAACTGCTCCTCAGCACCTCCCTTGCCCCAACAGCCCCCTGCTCTCCATCAGTGTTTGGAACCCTGGTGTTTGGGCTGATCCCCACTGCACCAACCCAGTCCCCACCAGCCATCCTCTGGTGTGCTCCCATGGCACCTGGCTGACCAGCTGAAGACAGAACCACCCTGACAAGCAAAGGGGAGAGCAGAGGCCAGCGGTGAAGCTCTTTGCTGCAGGATGCCACCAGTGCTGAGCAGGTGCCTCATCCCAAGAAGCCCTTAGGAACATTCAGGGAAGAAAAGTCCCTTGTTATCAGATATATAATGACATCTGGCCAGGTTTCCTGGGGAGATAAAGGAGCGTTGAATGAGCAGCAGAGACAGGGATGAGCTTGATGGGAGGGCTGAGAGACGATAGAAGGCTGCATGGGGACCCACCACCTGCTCTGCACGAAGGGGACTCACACCCAGAAACTACTGAACTGTCAGCCTGTGTGCTCTGGCACTCCAACTCCAGTGGGGGCTTTCTCTGCATAGTGTCTAGGGGCAGAAACCACAGGCAGCTGGGCAAGTTTGGGTCCACAGGATTCAGACAGCACGTTCCACAGCAGCACTGTGGGGCTGAGAGGTCTTGTCTTGAGTCTTGTCCTGCCTTGGTGGACAAGCTCCTGGAGCTCCCAGGAAGCAGACAGCTATAGCCACTGCAGTGCAAGAGAAGGAAAGGTAGTGGATGGTGCAGGTGGTCCAGCCCTCCAAACTCCAGTCTCTCTCTGTGGCCTTTCTCCATGCCCTCTTGCACACAGGATTCCCAGCCTCACTGCCTGGCCTGGTCCTGCCCTGGGCAGGCACCCAGGAGGTAAAATCCTGTGGCCTCTGTAAGTGCCCTCACTTGGGCAAGCTCAGCCCAAGATCACTCCTGGCTGCTCACCATGCTGGAGGACAACAGGAGGGACCACACACCCCAGCACCCCAGCTTTTCCCCGGACAGCTACACCATGATTTGCAGTGAGTTTCTGTTTATTTGGCAAAAAGCAGGAACTGTGTGCTGAAGGAGCAGGAGTTGTCAGAGCCTTGACCACAGAGCTCAGAACAGAGATGGTAGAGCAGCAGCCTGGAGCTTCAGAGCATGGGTCTTGCATTGCTTGGCAGGAGCATCCATGAGCCAGCCCACACTTCCTGGAAAACAGCCAGGAGAGGTGGGGGCTGAGTGAGGCGAGGAGGCCAGTGGGGCTCTCCATCAGGATCAGGGAGTTCTTCTTCAGATTTGTAGGGTAAGGCATCTCCAGCAATGAGTTTCTAGTAACCCCTACAAGCTGTGTGTGCATCCATGTGGTGGGAAAGCACAGGCCAGGGTGGGTCAACAGCAAACACATTTTGCACGGTGAGACACCAACCCATGCTGGCCAGGTTTGCCAGTCCACAAGCCAAGGGATCCTTTGGCAGGAGCTGGTGTCCCAGCCCCCATTGCTCAAGGGGCTGTGCAGCTGTTTCTCTGGTGGTTTCAGCTCACATGCTGGCGTTCAGTGCTGGGCACTGCTCCCTGGGGATCCCTGGGCACTGCTCCCTGGGGGTCCCCACTGTAGAGCAGCATCCAAAAGAATGGTCCTAACTGGGTGCAAGCTCCAGCACTGGTTCAAACAGCTCAACCCCAGAGGAATTCAAAGAGTTCTTGGTGGCCCTTGCTGGGTCACCAAGAGGGACAGTTTCCAGGAGAGGACATTGCAGACACCATGTCACACTGCAGCAACTCACCTATGCTTCACCAAGGCTGCATTCCTCTGTGGAAGTAAAGAGAAAGCCTAAGTCAGGCACTGTGGTCTGAATAGTCCCATTTAGCACCCAAAACAGACAACTCAGAATGAACTTGTGGCTTTCTCCTTGCTCAATGTGCCAAGCCAGAGCACCTCTGGTTGCCAGTGCAGACTGTAAAGTGATGGCACTAATGAGCTGAGCTGGTCCCTGCCTGCGTGTCCCTGTATCAGCCCTGGGCAGTGCTCACCCTGCCTGGGGAGTATCCAGATCATCTCATCGGTGAAGCCATTCAGCTTGGCAAGTCTCTTGAACAGCAGTTTGATATTGGGTCTCACCCACTGGCTTCTACCTAAAGACAAAGACATGAGTTAGCTCCAGGCTGTGCCTGTCCCTGCATCTCCTGGGCAGCTGGTGAGTGTGTCCAGCCAAGGGCAGGATGGGTGGCAGTCCCTGGGAGAAGGCTGTAGGCACTGGTATAGGTCCTGAAGAGCAGTGGTAGCCAGGCACATGAGACACCCCACCCAGGGGACGAGATGAGCCAGAGGTCCTGACACCAGCACAGTGACTCCTCTCTTGGTTCCCGGCCCCACTGATTCTGTTCCACCTTTGCAGCACTCCCCTACTCTTCACCCCATTTCACCAAACTTACCCAAGGCCATGGACTTGCAGCACAGTGCAGGAGCCTGAGCCCCAGCCTCCCCTGCCACCCCAAACCACTGCCCCTTCCCTGCCACACAGGGAACACACGGCAGCCCCAGCCCTGCTCCTGCACCTCAGCCAGGGCTGGAGTGAGGAAGGGGTCTGTCCCCTGGCTTCTGGCCTTGCAAGACCCTCAGAAGCACTCAACCCCTCCAAGCAGTTCAGGCCACTGCAGGCTACGCACTGTAGAGTCTCAGCATGTGCAAGGTCTTCCCCTCCTTCTCTCTGGTGGCAAAGAGAACCATGTAGCTCCTGCCATCGGTGTGCACCAGCCGCACGGTCTTATTGCCTCTATCTGCAAAAGGATGTGGAGAAAAATTAATTGCCTCCTTTTGGGAACCCTCATGCTGCAAAGGGGCTGTAAGAGCATGAAGCCCACCAAGCCCATCTTTCCTTGGTGTCTTCCCATCCTTGTTTTCTCTCTTGCTAAGATTTCTCTGAAAGCCTGGGGGAGCCCACAGACCACAGCAGAGCAGAGGGATGGGGGGGTGAGGGCAGGAAGGGCTGTGAAAGGTCAGTGCAGGCTGTTGGCCAGTGTCAGACTGACCCTTGGCCTGGGAATGGTGGGAAGCCACTCCTGCTCCATGCCCTGGGAACATCCACCCCCAGCTCCTTTGCAGAATGAACCTGCTTTTCCCCAGGGTATAAGCTTGGTCTGAATGTGTTTATCCCAGAGGGAGGGATTGGAGGATTCTGCCATGCTGCTGGGGCACCAGTCCTGAGGTGCAGCTGACATCTGGACACAGAGGGATGTCCCACCCAGGACACAGGAAGCACAGGCAGTCCTGAGAGCCATGTCCCCAGGGACAGCCAGCTGCTTCAGACAGGGATGATGGGACACACCTCCACCCAGCCCCAAGAGCCAGGCTTCCCCCACTCACCAGAACTGTAGTATTCACCCGGGCTGCCTGTTGGCTTGTAGACTGACTCAAATTTCATGCATCTCGCCGGGCTGCAAAACAGGAAAGGATGCTCCAGCTGAGGTGAAGTGACTCCCTTTCCTCTCCCCTGTTGCAGGGTCGCTATCCTAGACGTGGGACTCACTGTTCAAAGAAGGGATGGTGCGGCCAGGGCAGGAAGGCATAGATACAACCCTTGGAGCAATGGGTGCCTGGGCTGGCAGGGGACAGTGGGGATTATCCATGCCCTTGCTCATGCTCTGAGCTTCTGGGATGAGGCTGGTCCTGCTGGGAAAGTTTTAACAGTAGGGTCCCATCCCACCCTCTGTGGTGGCTCCGGTCCTGGCTGGTGTTGCCCTGAGCCTGCCCTGAAGACAGGGTGCCCACAGCTGTCCCAAGCCCCTGGTGGTCCTGCTTCACCCCCTGCCCAGGTTTTCAGTGAGTGCACTCAGGTGGAGACCCACCAGTGAAGGTCCAGGGAGGAGGTTGGTCAGTGAAGCCTGTGAAAAAAAGCATGTGGGACTTACGTAGGAATTGCAAAGGAGACCTTCAGGTCACCGTCCCCCAGGACCTCAATGTTGACCATTGCCATCTTCAGATGGTCCTTATTTTGGAGGTAGCTCTCGGAATCAGAGGCCATAGCAGTGATATACCATGTCCCTGCAATCTGTCAGCAAGAGCAGGCTGTGAGTCCAGAGGAGCAGTCGAGAGTGTCCCCTCCTCAGGGACCAAGCCAGGACACCGTCAGTCCATGGGACACCCACATCCCTCCAGGCAACAAAATGCCCTCAGGGACACCCATGCAGGAGCTGGGTGACTGCTCTCACCTAGGCGTGACAGCAAAGCAATGGTGGCTGTAGTGTCCCCAGTTGTCCCCAGTACCTGAACACCTCTACAGTCCTCCTTGCCCTGCTGGTGACCAAAGACCACACTCCCCCCTTCCCTTCCCTGGATGCTGAGGATCACCTTGCTCTCGTCCAGCTCCGCAGTCCTCAGGTCCTCAGCCTGCACATGCAGCAAGCAGAGCAGAGCCAGCCACAAGCTCAGCCCCATGGTGCTCATCTCACCTCAGCTCCTCTGGCTTCACCAGTGGGATGGGGAGTGGTGCCGGGGCTGCCGGATTTATAGCTCCATGCTGCCCCCTCCTCCTCCCCCGCTGGAGCCATGCCAAGCCCCACGGGAACACTGCTGGGGTTGGCTTGGGCAAGGGATGGCTTTGAAGGGCAGGAGTCAGCCTGGGGTGAACAAACCCGTGGGGTAGAGGGGAGTTTGTGCCTGCCAGCCCCAAAACAGGGTTACAGGAACTCTTGCACCACTGCTGAAATTTGGGATTTCCCCTCTTCTTTTAGCTGATTAAGAAAGTACAAAGCCAACGGTTGTTTTCCAACCGGCTGCTGGAGGGCTGCCAGGAGGAGCGGGAGGTTCTTCCCGGCACAGGCCCCGGGGCAGCACCGTGTCCCTGCTCACCAAGGTGCTCAGTGACCCGTTTGTCTGGCCAGGCTGAGACCTGCCCCGGGGCAGCTGCTGGGATCCTGCCCAAACCCAGCCATCAGCTGGCACAGCCTGAGCACGGTGCCTGCGCCAGCCTCCCCACCTGCACTGGGGCACTCAGGGTCTGCCAAGCAGGGTCCCCCTGTGCAGTGCAGGCAGAAGAAGGGGTTCATGTCACTGTGGGAGTGTGTCCCTCCTTCTCAGAGTGTGATGTCCCACGTGGTCTGGCTCTGCCCACGCTTGCCTCAGCACTGAGGGACCCTCACTCCGGGGCAGGGAGGCAGTGGGGGGAAGGAGAGGCTGCCTTCGCTCTGCAGAAGGTGGAGGGGCATGAAAACTGCCCTTGGGGCTCATGGCAGCATGGCCCTACTTTGGTCAGTGGGCAGATGAGGGACCAACGTGGGTGGCAGACAGGCATGGGCGTCCCAGTCCTGACGTGGGCAGTCCTGGTGCCACCCCACTCCCAGCTGGGTGACCCGGGAGGGGACTGAGCAGGGAATGGGGTATCCTGGAGGTGGCCCTGCAGGCAGCACTGTGCTGCCTGACTGCTTAACCCTGCCTGCCCAGAACTACTGCCCACCCAGCTGGGCTGTGCCAGCCCCTGTTCACCCTGGCTCCATTCTTCCCTGCCCTGGCAGTTGCTCCCTGCACCTTCCCCATCCTCTGCTCCCCATCCTCCCCATGCTGGGCACAGCAAAATCACATCAAGGGAGCTCCCTAAGACCCCTGTGAGGCCAACAGGAAGGGTCAGTTCCAGGACTGCTGAAGTCAGGGTGCCTGGGGACCTGACAGCATCCCTGCTCTTGCCTACAAAGCACGGAGCTCTGGGGCAGCTTCTGCATCTATTTATTTAGGAGGTTGAGGGGTGATCCTGGTGTGGGGCAGGGGGTCAGGCAGAGTCCAGCCAGGGAGGATGGGAAGGAGAACCATGGGGTGGGGAGCAGAGCCCAGTGTGCACTAGGTCTGGAGGACACATGACCCTTCAGCTGCAGAGGCAGGACAGGCAAATGAGCAGTCAGAGCAGGGCAAAGCCGATGTGACACAGAGGCCTGAGGCAAGCAGGGGGGTCCCCATGGGGCTGTGAGTCCCTGCTCAGCCCAGGCCATTCTGGGAGGGAGTCATGGCTTCCCCTGGCCACACTCACCTTATCGTTCTGCTGCACCGATCTGTTGGAAAGCAAAGAGAGGGATGAGTGTGCCATGGGCAGCACCCTGAGACCCCACGCAGAGTCCCCATGCAGAGGGGCAACATGTGCCACCCTCTGCCCTTGGGGCACTCACCCGACTTGGGCAGGACAGCCAGCATGTCCTTGGTCAGGCCCATGGTGAGGATGAGGTCCATGAACTTCTGCAGGAGCTGGGGGCTCATGTCCTGCTCCCTTGCTGCAGCCAGACACTCAAAGTGAGGGCTGGTGAGTGTGGGGAATCCCAGCAGCCAGCTCCACACTGGGGGTCCAGCTACTGTGGGGCAACAGCTGGACCCCAGGGAAGGGCTATGGTGAAGCTGTGAAGGTGCAGAGTGGACACCAGGCAACCCACAGCCGCCCTGGGTTGGCAGCAAAGGGCTATGAGCCCCTTGGGATGACTGACCCATCCACCTGGGATGGTATGGAATGGCTGGCAGGGCTGGGGGTCTGCAGCTGGGCCAGCCCACTGCAGGGAGGCTCTGGTTCAACCCACAAACAAACAAGGTTTCATTCACCCCAAAATGAATTCCCTAGGTGCTGGACATGGGGTGCTGGGGTTGGTGGCCCTGGGTGGTGCTGGGGAGCCAAGCCCTGCCCCCTGCTGATGCCCTACCCCTTCCTGGGAGCCAGATCCCCACTCCTGACACTCACTGAGGAGCTGCAGCGCTGTGCTGGGCTCTGTCTCCCCATGCTGGGCCTCATGCAGAACAGTGTAGTGGCTATAGTCTGTCTCCATCACAAGCAGGTCCCTCTTCTCTTGTGCTGCTAAAGTACCCCAGAGGTGACCAGTCAGGCAATGTGGCACAGTCTGAGCCCTCCTCGGCCCTGCTGGCTCAGTGCTTGAGCCTCAAATTTGCCTGAGGGTGGTATGAGGAGGGAACCCCTGTACAACGCGAAGGAGCCGGGCACCCACCTGCCCACGACCTCTTGCTGAGAGATGGAGGCAAAGGGGCCAAGCCCACCTCTTGCTGCTCCCCAGGCATGGGGAGCTGGGGATGCCTACCCTCTGTTCCAGGCTCCAAGCTCCAACCTCCCTGCCCACACATACCCATGTAGTGCCCTGCCTGCCCACTCTGCTGGAAGAGCAACTCAAACTTTTCACATTTGTCCAGCCTGGAAAGGGAACATGAAAAAGACCAGTGTGGCTGGATGCCATGTGGGAAAGCAGCAGGGTGGTGGGCACAGGGGGGAGCCCACTCTGCCTAGGAGGATGCAAAGGCAGGACTGAGCAACCCAGGGCAGGGGGCCTGGGGGAGCTGCTGCAGTGGGGAGGGGAGCCCCCGGCCCACGGGGGACATGGTGAGCAGGACTGACACGTACAGGGGCCAGAGCAACTTCATGGCCAGGTCCCCCTCTGGCGTGAAGCTGATGATGGCTGTGGATGACTTCATCCCATCCTTCATCTTCAGGAAGATGGAGCAGTTGGAAGTGGTGGCTGTGACATGCCACATCCCTGCAAACTGCAGCACGACATCACCAATGGGACTCGGGAAAGCTGAAGGGATCTGCCACCTGCTGGGGGACCTGCACCCCTTCATGGGGGACCTGGCAGTCCACTGCAGAAATCTGCCAACCTGCTGTGGACCTGCCACCCTCTGTGGGGACCTGTAATCCACCATGGGGGACCTGACAGCCCATTGTAGAAACCTGACAGCCTGTAGTGGCAGACCTGCCACCCTCTGTGGGGACCTGTAATCCACCATGGGGGACCTGACAGCCCATTGTAGAAACCTGACAGCCTGTAGTGGCAGACCTGCCACCCTCTGTGGGGACCTGTAATCCACCATGGGGGACCTGACAGCCCATTGTAGAAACCTGACAGCCTGTAGTGGCAGACCTGCCACCCTCTGTGGGGACCTGCCACCCTGCTGTGTGCAGAACACCCTGTCGTGCCCCCTGCCAGGAATGCAGGTGCATGTTCCTTGGGAAAGTGCCACACACTGGGGGGACATCATGTCCTCACGTACTGGTGTCCCTGCAGTGCGGCTTCTGCAGGTGCTGGACCCAGCAGCCAGGATTAACCCGGTTTTGCACAGGCTCTCCTGGAAACTGCCCAGGAGTTGGCTCAGTGATGGGACTGGCAAGTGCCTGGGGATGCAGCACAGGCCCCCTGCCCCAGGCAGTCCCTCCAGCCTGGGCAGGATGTGCCAGGGGGCACCCTGTGCCATCACCTTCTCGGCATCAAAGTCCAGTGCACAGGAACCTCAGCCCCTGCCCGCAGCAGGCAGAGCAGGGCCAGCACCAGGCCGGGCAGTGCTGCTGTCATCTTCGCCCTGGGGTGGATGTGGGGAGGAGAGGCTGCACCCACCTTTATAGCCCCCACTGCTGGCAGCACTCCTGTCCATTCTGGCTTTATGCAACAGGTTATGTAAGAGCAGGGATAATGTGTACCCAGCTTAGGTGACCGCTCTGGGCCTGTCTCCCTCAAGCTGCCCAGTCCCATTTGAACGCAGCCTTGTGTGAGACCCAGTCCAGGGCACAGCAGGACCGAGTGCTGCCCCGTGCCTGCTCTGTGTCTGGGGAAGGGTGTGATCCTCCTGGCTGTTCCCACTGGTTCCAGGGTCTGGAAGCGATTGGATGGATCCTGCCTCAGGACCCTCAGTGCCAGAGAATGGTTGTGCTGGTGTTCTACCCCAGGCTCAGCCACAGCTCAGTGCCCTCAGAAGGGGTGGTGACTTCCCAGGCTGGTGGCAGCAGGCTCAGACACCACTGCTGGAGAGGGTCCAGGCTCATGGGATGGAGCTCAGGGGGATTGCCAGGACTGAGCCACATCCAGTGCTCACAGACAACATTCTGCTCCATGTCTGTCCTTCCCCAAACTTGTGATTGCCCACCGCCCCATTCCCATGCTTCCAGCCTGCTCTCCAGAAGGAACACCAAGGCAAGGAGGCTGGGGGAGACCATGGTGCCCAAGGGGCAGAGGGGAAATGATGACGCCAGTGGATCCCAGCCCAAGGGAACCCTTTTCCTGGGATGGGGAAGGTTCAGTGGCCAGGCAGCACCATGGGGCAGGGCTATGAGTGCACTTGGGGTCTCAGTCCAGGAGCTCCATGGCCAGGAGCTGGGGTCAGGCCTGACCCCCATCCCCAGCCCCTTCCCCATTGCCTCGTTGGGGCTCCCCCACAACAACCCAGCAGGCAAGGGCTGGTTTTTTATGGGCTTTAATTGGGATGGGGGTACAGGTGTGGGGTGTGATGCCAGGGAGTGAAGGCTGCTGCGGTGCTGGGGGGGCACTGGGGGTGGGATGGGACAGGGTGGTCACCAGCTCGCGGTACTGTTGGGGCTCTGGCCAGCAGCAGCTCGTGGGTCTGCCTGGAAAAGATGAGGGGTGAGCATGGCTGAGTTGTGGGAGACGGGGTGACACACAGGGTGACATGGGCCTGGCCAGCCCCACATTGAGAGGGTGAGCACCCACCACCCAGGGTCTAGGGCACCCCACACGGCTGGGGGGCATCCCCAGTAGGTGTGAGAAGAGCAGCCTGGGGAAGGGTTGGGGAGGGGCTGGGGACTCTGTGGGATGCAGTGGCTCTAGGCACCCCTGAACCCTCCTGCAGGGCAGGTTTGAGCCCCAGCGAAGGCAGGACTCACCTAAGCAGCGTCTGCCATGCATTGGTCTGTCAGAGGAAGAAAGGGGGAGATCAGCTCCTCTGAGGGCTGTGGGACCTCAGCCCCCCTGAGGGACCCTGCATAGGGGCACCCCATGGCTGACCCCATGCTGTCCCCACAGAGAGGCAGGGACAAGCCAGGAGGGTCTCCTCCCTCTTGATCTTCCTGGGTTATCTCACCCCCTGCTCCCCAATGCCCTCCCTGTGCCCCCAGTGTCACCTGTCTGGGGCAGGATGAGGATCTCGTCATCCATCAGGCCCTGATCCCTGGAGAACTGGGTGAACATCTCCAGGCGCTCAGGACTCAGCTCCTTTGTCCGGCCTGCAGCCAAGAGCAGGGTGAGAGGCAGCACCCCCGTACCCGCTCACAGGGGAACATGGGCAGCCCAGCCAGGGGTTCCCGGCCCAACCATCATCCCATGGGTCACCCCAGCTTGGGAGATGATGTTGCCCTTCTCCCATGGGAGAGACAGACATCCCAGCAGGGTGGACAGCGTGGGGGTCCCAGGGCAGACATACCATAGAGCAGCACCATGGTGGAGGAACCGGTGCTCTTGGAGATCTGGGTGGCCATCAAGGCGTACTCGTCGTAGTTGGTCTCCACCACATGGATGCTGTGCATGCTGCCCCAGCCTGTGGGGGATAGGGGACACAGCTCAGCCCCAGGTTCTGAATCAGCCCCAAGGCAGGAGCAGGGACAGGTGACAGCAGTGCCCCAAGGAAGCCAGGCACTCACGTGGGCTGGTGTAGCTGAACCGTCCTGGCTGCTCTGTCTTGGTGTAAAGGCTGTTCCTTGTCACGCACTGGTCACCCCTGGGGAGCACAGCAGTGGGGAGATGCACCAGTATCTCGCAGCATCAACACAAGTACCCCCTCCCCGCTCACCCCCTCCCCATGCCCATACTTGGGGTAGGTGGAGGTGACTTCCAGGTTTCCATCTGCGGTGGGGGAGATGACGGTGGTGCACATCTTCATCAGGTGCCTCTTCTCCTTGAACCAGTTAGAGTTGGAGGCCAGGCCAATGCTGTACCATCTCCCTGTGAGCTGCACACAAACTCAACTCAGCCCCAGCTGGGCACAGACCTTGTCTGACCCCTCACCCCCCAGCCATGTCCTCTCCGCTGGCAGCCCAATCCCCACAGCAGGACAGTGTCCCAGGGTCCTCATCCCTCAGGGACCTGCTACAGCTCTTGACAACCACAAAACCCAGGGACCAGGAAATTCCTGTTTCATGACATGCCCTTCATTGCCCAGCACTTGGGTGTTTCCTTCCTCTTCACCCCAAGCCCAGGGAGTGTGACAGGCCTGCCTGGCTCTGAGATGCCATCTCCATCCATCTAGAGGTCCGAGGAGGGGTCAGGACACTGGATCCAGCACAGCTCATTCCAGTCTGGTGTATGGAGCCAGCAGCATGGTGCCCCCTGAGGGGAACTGCCAGCTTTGGAGAAGGGCTGTGCTGGGATCTGCCTTGCAGGACATTCCAGACTCCCATCCTTTCAAGAAGTGCCTCCCTGCATCCCCATAACTTCCCTGGGATGGCTGTGTCCCCCACAACCTTTCCAGGGCCAGAGGTGTCTATGGGACACCCCAGCAGCCTTTGGTATTTTGGGGCTCTGGGCTGGGGTCTTTGTCAGGGAGGGGTTCCCATGTCCCATCTCTGTGCTGCCCCACTGAGATTGCTTTTCTCAGGCTCCCCTGTAAGATCCCTGTGCATCCCCACCCACTCCAAAGCATAGCAGCAGCTCAGACTCATGCCTAACCCATGCTCTTGCCCCACAGGCTTGAGCCTGAATGCTGGATCCCCTCCAGAGCCACCAAACTCAGGTGCTGGGAGGTCCCCAGGATTGGGGGCTGCATATGCACCAGAGCGAGCCTGGCCCCATATCCCCCTGCAGCACCCCCTCCACGCACTTTCAGGACACAAATCCCCCCAAAACAGCCCAAATCTCCACACAGGTGATGCTGATTGGGCTGGGTCACCTTATCCTGCTGGAAGTCGGCTTGGACAGGAATGCTGTCCTGGGCGTGCAGTGTCCCAAGCAGGGCCAGCCCCAGGATGCTGAGCAGTGTAGCCTGCATGGCTGAGCCGAGCTGAGCCGAGCCGAGCCGAGCTGAGCGAGAGCTGGAGGCAGAGCACTGCAGTGCTGGAGAGTCTGTCGAGCCCCTATTTATGGGCAGGCCTTGCAGGGGCCCCCGGGGGGCCAGCCCTGCCTCCCCCCATGCCGTTATGCAAGCTGGAGCAGGGTAGAGAACCGAAGCCAAAGGGCAAGCAGGGGATCCTGTGAATGCTTCTCTCCTGTTGATACAACATATTTGCTCCGGGATGCCAAACTGCTCTGCAGTGAAAACAGCCAGTGGCCAGCGGCTGTCCCTGCCCCCAGCACTGCTGGGCCAGGATGGGCAGCAGGAGCAGCCCATGGACAGGGGCCAGCGCTGCCCCATCCACACATGGGGGCTTCACTCAGACCCAGAGTGGGGCTCCAGTGAGGTGGAGGGAATGTCCAGCGCCTGCCACGGAACCCATGGGACTCGACATCTGCCTGTGCTCCTGAGGGACCCCCCACTTTGCTCTGACTCAAGTCCCTGCATCACCCAAGGAAGTATTTCTGGTGGCCCCTGCACCCTTGGGGTGTGTCCCACCCAGGTGCAGCTTCAGTGCATCCCACTGGGTAGCTGGGGAGCCCCATGCTCAGCTCCCTGGGGTCCAGCCTTCAGCGAGATGGACCCCAGAGCCTCACACCCCAGCCGGCCCACCACCCTCCACCCTTTGCCAAGAGGGGCTGAAGATGCCTTCCCCCTCGGTTTGGGATCACCAGCAGGCACTGAAGTGGCCTCCCTTAATGTGGGGACCCCTCTGCAGGGTGAAGGCAGGGGATGTATGCTGAGTGCCAGCAGCAACACCCATGGGTCTGGCAGAGTTTGGGCAGATTTGGCCATGCTGGGAAGTGCCCCAGCCCCGCAGCATAGCCCTGCCAAGCTGCTTTATGTAAGGAGCATGTTTTCACAACAGCTGGTTTTCCCCTAGCAGCCCCCCCTGCACATTCCCTTCCCCACACCCTGCTGTGAGGCCGCCCTGCCCTGTGCACCCCCCGCCTGGCCGGCCCTGCAGATTTATGAAAACAAAACAACAGCTGAGGCAGGCAGGACTGAACATCACGAGAGCGTGGCTGGGGCCCTGCATGATGGGCTGAGGCTCAGTCTCCCCGAGCTCACCCTCAGGGTGCTGGGGGAACTCTCTCCATGGGGCACAGAAGCAGGGAGCACCTGTGTGTGTCACTGTCACCCAGCACTGCGGCAGCAACACAAAGTCTCCCTGCTGCCTGGGTACCGCCAGCTCCCCGCCCAGGTGGTAGGAGGAGTGCCTGATGGATACCCTCCCCAGCTGGTGCCTGGCTCTCCTGGGGGTGGCAAAGCTGGGAGCCAGCCCAAAGACCTGGTGGCAAAGCTGGTTCAAGCTCAGGAACATGGAAGCACATGGGGGTACAGGGGGATACCAACGGTGGCATGGGGCAGGATGAGCAGAGCTGAGGGCTTGATGGTGTATCCAGGCTGTGGGTCCTTGCAGCACCTGGACACAGATCCTTAGGCACAACCCGGGTGTTTGCACCAGAAATGGTTTAGCCCCAACCATGAACGGCTGAGGGGAGTAGGGAATCCTTGGGGACCAGCCCAGCTCCCCAGGGCTCTCTCCCTGCCTCCCATCACCCTGCCCAGTGCAGCCACTTCGGGGTACAGGTAAAGTGAGCTGGATCCACCACACCCCGGCTCTGCCAGGCTCAGGGGGCGGCCGGGGGGCTCTGCGAGCGTGGCAGGGCTGGACACGGCTGCACTGCACGTGGGTGGTGGGAACACGGGCTGGCTCCGGGCACATCACGTGGCTTCCCTTACATAATTCCCTGATAAACAACATGTGTTACCAGTTCCCGCTACGATTGCAAAATGTCAGTGCTGGGGGCAGAGGGCTGCTCCCCGCCCCAGGGGCCCCAACCTGCCTGCTGTGGGGCTGCTCCCCGTCCCCTCCTGAAGCCAGTGGCAATGGGCACCACTCGCATGGAACGCGTGGCAGGACATTCTCGGCCAGGTTCCACACACGAGGAGGAGGGGTCCGAAGAGGGGCTGCAGCATCAACCCTGAGGCTCTCCCTTAATGCAGCCGTGGTCCAAGCCCCCACAGCCCCCCCAGTCCCCTGCCTGTCTCTCTGAGGGGTGCTGGCTGTGCGGGCAGGGGTCCAACCCAGGCAGCAGCCCCTCAGGGAATGCTCCGCAGGGCTGGGGCAGGGGAACCGGGCGTTTTGCTGCTCTGGAGGCCCTGGGGATGGGAAGCAGGAGCACTGCGGGGCTGAGATTTCCTGCCCTGGGATCCCTGAGGGATCTCCCAACTCGTTGGGCAAAAGGCAGATGCTGTATTGTCCCCAGTGCCCCTAAGCCCACACTCCCCGTGGCCCCAGGCACGGTGCTCTTCCCCTCAGTGCCATGCACTCTCTCACCTTCCAGCCAGCTGGACCACAGGCACCATGTCACAGGAACCACCACAATTCCTGCCCTGCTGTCCCATGGCTGGGGAGGGCTCAGGGAGAAGATGGGGGTGGGGAGGCCGAATGCAAGGGGGCTGCACAGCCCCCTAACACTCCCCAGCCACACCCCAGCCAGGAGTACATGTCCAGGGCACTGGCAGCCCATGGTGGAGGCAGTGCTGACCTGGCTGGGGCAGACCAAGAGGTGACTGGCCGGTACACAGGCTCTTCTCTGAGGTGTTTATTGGGGTGTTGCTGGCTGCTGCAGGTAAGTGGGGTGCAGAGCAGAGGGGGGGACACAAGGTGGGGGGCACAGGACAAGGACAGACACAGCTGGAGGGACTGAGGAACCCCAGCGCTGGCTCCAGAGCACCAGTGGGAGGTGACCAAAGCACGGCTCAGACCTCTGTGTTCAAGGGCAACTGGCTGAGGTGAAGTCTGAGCTCTGGAGACCCCCTGGCAACTCCATCTGCACCTACAGCTTCGTTTCTGGAAGGAAGAGAAGTGCCGAGGGGCTGGGGGGCTGGTGTCCAAGCCCAGCACCGGGGCTGGAGACCCACCTCTGCCTCCCCAAGCACCAATGACAGGTGATGGAGCTCTCCCCAAGGACCCAAGCCCTCACACAGGGTGCCCCTGTGCCACAACATCCCACCCCAGATCAGCTCTCACCCCAGGAAACACCAATAAAGATCATCAAGTCCAGTCTGACCCAGGTTGGGGGTGAACGGGGTTTGCCCATCCTGAGTGACAGTTTGCCACACAAGGGCACAGACGGACCCTGTTCTGGGGGCTGGTCTGGCATGGTCCCCCAATGCCAGACCAGCCCTGCCACACTCCTGGGGCAGGACCACACAGCCACAATGCAGTGTGGATCTGGCCCAGTGTGCCCAGCCCACAGCCAGGACAGGGACACCTCAGTGGTGCCCAGTGTGGGGCCAAGCCAGGCACATGGGGGAACCCAGCACATCATCAGGCATCCCCAACTCACCATCGAGGATGTGAAACTCATCTGCAGAGTCGCAAAATCCTGCAAGAGACAGAGGCCGGAGGGTCACCCTGTCTGGGACCCAGCACCCTCCAGTGCCTGCACCCCCCGGACACTGCAAGGCACAGCCCCATCCTTGCATGTCTGTCCCTGGGGTGGCCACAGCATGGGGACAGACCCCACACGGGTCTCCCCAAGGACCATGTGCCACCCACCATAGGTGGGGAAGTAGTAGGTCACATCTTCACTCAGACCCACAGCCCTGATGTGCTGCTCAAACTTGTCCACGACAGCGTCACTGACCCGGCTGGTCCGTCCTGCATGCAGGGAGACACCATCAGTGGCCTTGGGCCCTGCCTGACCCGACCCCAAAGCCCCCCATGTCCCTGCACAAGGCTCGGGGCCCTGAGATCTTTCAGCTTAGAGAAGTGGGTTCCCAGTTCTCCCTTTACCCGCTCCCCCATGGCATTTGGAGACAATTCCCCAGCTGGGGAGTGACCCCCATTCCCATGTTGCATCCTCCAAGGTTCCAGGTGGCATCCCCTGAGTCCAGCACAGGTTTCTCATCCCTGTCCTTCACCTGCCATGAGCCCCCAAATCCCAACCAACCGTAGAGCTTGACAGAGATGCTGCGGCCCTTCTGGTAATAGAGGATGGCAAAGCTGCTGGGGTCCGCTTCACCCACCACCACATCCACCTTGCTGCCTTTCCGATAGCCTGGGAAGGACAGAGGGCAGCCCAGTTGGTCCCAGTTAACCCTGGTTAGCCCCGGCATCATCCAGGGGCTTAATTTCATCACAAGCTGGCTGTACAAGGGGTGAAAATCAGGGTCAGAGTGGGGC
Organism: Climacteris rufus; assembly: GCA_013398175.1. NCBI lineage: Eukaryota > Metazoa > Chordata > Aves > Passeriformes > Climacteridae > Climacteris > Climacteris rufus. Next base: position 41,154 of record VZRZ01007167.1, on the reverse strand, counting down.
AGCCCCACAGGCACCAGCCCACAGCATCACCCGTGATGGCATCCAGCACTGAGAGACCCCAGATGTAAGATACTGGCAGGGCACTGGGAAGAGGGACACTGGTACCAAAGTCCTGCCAAGAGCAGGACTGGGGGGCTCCAGCAGTCTCCTGCCACCCCAGTCTGGTCTCCCTCACCCTTTAGCAGGAAACGTCCAGGGCTCCGGGCAGGAAGGTAGTGCTGCCTGATTTCCCAGCACATCCTGTCCCTGCATGGGAGAAGAGGAAATGACAGCACAGGCTGGAGAGGGTACACATACTGTCTGTTTCCTTGGGACTTTGATCTCTCCCCAGGGAAAGAGATGTCCCAGAGCCCTGTGGAGACATTGTGAGAGATGCTGAGCCCCAAAATCTGCTGAGCCCAACGAGTCCCTACCCTCTCCCTGCAGAACTGAGCCTAGGCCCACCAGGCTGGGGGAAGCGCTTACAGATGTGCTTGAGGTCCCCATCCTCAGCCATGCTGCCCCTGGGGTGGTCCCAAGGGCCAGCCCCAGGCTGGGCAGCCATGAAGCCACCACATGCCTCAGTTTTGCCATCCTGGCTGTCCCCACACTGACCAGTCTAGGCAATCCAAGCCCATCCTGGGCTGGTGGCCATGTGGGTGGTAGAATGCCCATCACAGCCAGGGCTTCTACTTCAAAACTTCCCAGAGGGTATCCCACCCTCATCTGACTCTGGGGCAGCTCTGTCCTCCTTGGAGCCTGTGGCCAGCACACTGGCACTGCTCTGACCTGCTTTCAGAGTTCCCATCCCACCCAGCATCCCCTGTCCCCATCCCAGGGCACCAGGCCTGCTCTGACCTGCCTGTAGCATCGCTGTCCCTGCCCATGGCCTCTGTGTCTGGCATCACTTACAGCTTCCTGAAGGTGCTGATGGCCAGGCTCTGCTCATCCAGGACGGTCACCGTCACCATTGTGGCCTCCAGCTGATGGCTGTGCTCCGCCAGGTAGCTGCAGCGGGAGGCCATGCCAACCAGGAACCACTTCCCTGAGAGCTGCATGGCATGGGGGTGGCACCGTCTACAGGGCCACCAGCCCAAGGTGCTACCACTCACCATCCTGAGCATCCAACACCCTGAGCACCCTCCTTCCCCTCATTTGGCACCTCTGCCCACAGCCTGTCCTTGGGGTGCCCTGGGGCACGACTATCCTTCAGGAGCTGGTGGGTGGCATGGCAGGGCAGAAGGAGCCTGGCATGGGGACAGAGTGAGGATGTGTATGGGGTATCCAAGGCACCCACCTATGGCTCACACTGCCCACAGCACTGCGGGCACCACAGTGCCACACTGGGTGTGCTGGGCATCATTTGATGCTGCAGCCCCAGCTCGGCCCCCACAGCAGAGCCCTGAGTACACCCCAAGCCCCAGATTGAAGGCGGCTGCACCGGCCCCGCGGCAGCTCCAGCTGGGCGAGGACGGGGGTGCCTGCGAGGCTCCGGCTCCTGTGTCTGCCCTGTGGGCAGTGCTGGGGCTGAGCTGTGCTCTGACAGCCCTGGCTGTCTGCAGGGGGCACCGAGTGGCTTGGCTGGGGAGGGGCTGGGAGGCTGAGTCTGGGGAGGACACTGGGGGTCAGCCCTGGAGGGGGACAGAGGCGACGGGCTGCAAGGGTGAGCCTGGGAGCGGGGGAGAACCGCGGGTCAATCCTGAAGAGAAATACAGAAGGATGGGCTGCAAAGCTGGGTCGGGGGGGGACACCGCGGTCAGCATTGGAGGGGGACACGGGAACGGGAGACCGCACGGCTCCCTGCAGCCCATCCCAGTGCGGGGTTTGCGGGTGCCCACAGAACCCCCTGCCCTCACCTGGGGGAGGCTGAGCCCCTCCTGAGCCGCCACCTTCTCCAGCGGGCTCTGGGGAGGGGGCGGCTGCCGCCTCCGCGCCGCCCGCTGCCCCCGCGCCGTGAGGAGCAGCCCTAGGAGCAGCAGGGTGCCCAAGGCCGCCATGTGCCCGTGTGCGGGGCCCGCGCTGCCGGGAAGCGGCGGGGCCAGGCGGGCACGGCCGGGAGCCAGGGGCCCTCG